>QANY01013470.1:0-118504 GCA_003255025.1 Datisca glomerata
ATTTGAGAAACAATATCTCAGAATTAGATAGCCACATGATAAAATCCACCTATGAGCCATCCATAATACATGAAACTTCAAACAATAGTATTGAAAAAAACTGTAGGTCAGAATCCTATAAATTTTCAAATAATATTATGGAACCATCCAAAGATTTAAAAATTAAATCATCTGTTAACATTACTAACCAAGACAGTAGCTCTGAATTAAATAACCATAGGTTAAAATTCACCTATAAGTCATCCATAATTAATGAACCTTCAAATATTAATAAAGTAGAAGAAACATTGAAAGTCTAATTACAGTAGGAAAATAGTTAAACAAAATTGAGGATAACGATGATGTTCTTAATCAAGCTAAACCTAATGAACCCCTGGAAGAAAAATCTTTAATAAAATCTTTTAGAGAAAATCACTTTAAATATTGTTCCTCTTAATAAACATATTTATAAAATGCTTAAGAATTGAAGAATAAATTTGGTAAATCATCTTCTTCTGTTAAGGTTGTTAACCAAAACAGTTGATCAAAATTTGAAATTAAAATACTTCAAGAATTGAAAGTAATCCGCAATAAATGAATCTTTAAACATTAATAATATTAAAGATACACATAAAATTTTAGAAATTAATAAATTAGAAAGAAAATGGCCTAAAAAACCTATTCCTCCTAATATTCAAATTACTAAAAATTCTTTAGCTATTCAATTTTTTGTATCCGTAGAGAAATTAAACGAATGAAATATTGATGGACTTTCTGACCATGAACTTCTCAACAAATTGCATCGCATGGCAATGAGAGCTAACAGCTACATTACCACACATAGTTTACCTCACAATGACGTAATCAATCTTTTAGTCACAGGATTCACCAGAATACATCGTTCCTGGTGGGAAAAATATCTCACAGAAGAATCCAAAAATATCATCTTTTGAGCAGTTAAGATTAATGTTGAAGGAACCCCAATAATTGGAGAAGATTAGGAAAAAAATCCTTCATACGATCAATACACTTCTCTACACAATAATTAAACACTTCATTGAAACACCAATATTACTTTGCATATCCATGATCAATTAATCAATCTTATGTGTCCAACCCTAAATGATTTCCACTGGTACAAAAATATATTTTTGTCCAGAGTAATAACAAGAGATAAAAGTAATCAACCCTTCTAGAGAGAAAAATTCATTAATAGATTACCCAATTTGTTCACACACAAAATTAAAACACTCCTTAGTAATAACCTAGGTAATATAGACTATAATATTCTCACCTACGGTACAATAATACATAAGGAAAGTCTAAAAATGTGTATTGACATAAAAATCAATAAACAAAATTAAAAACGAAAATAAAACTACAATATATAAATTAGGTAATTGTTGTGAGCAATATGATATATCCACTATTGCTCCTTCCTAGAAAAATAAGAAAAATTTCCATTTAAACCCTAGAAGGCCTTACAAGCCTCATAGGAGACAATACCATAAAAATAGCATAAAATGTTTTACCAATACTTTTCAAAGAATACAAATTTTGACAAATGTTTCTCTAAGAATTCAAATTATTCTAGAAGAAAATTCAGTAAAAAATTTATTGATAAAAGTAAACTTAAGTGTTTTAAATATGGCCAAATTGGTCATTTATCTAAAACTTGTCAAGTCAAAAATAAAATTAATCACTTAAAAATTTTCGATGAAGATAAACAAGAATGTTTTAGAATCATAGAGCCGATAGAATATTATGAGAGTAATATTGATGATTATGGAGAACTTGAATACCCTGAATCCTCAGAATATAACTCTTCGAGTTCTGACATTGTTTCTCCTAACATCTCTATGGGGTGTAGAGATAGTTGTGTAAAAAACAAAATGTTTTAAATAAAAATGAAAACAAGACAATCTCTTGTTGGATTTAATTAGTAAAATTCAGAATTCAGAATTAAAACAAGAATACTTAGAAAGACTTAAGAAAGTAATTCAAAAGAAAAAAAATTCTAAGTCTAATAATAATAATACCTCAAGCATTTTACAAACCTTTAAAAAATTCAATAAGGTTAAAGGAAAGGAAGAAGAAGTTACTCTACCAGAACTTCAGAAAGAAATTAAAAATATTAAAATTGAAATAAAAGAATTAAAAAATTCAAACACATAAATAAAAGAAGAATTAAACCTTTTGAAAATGGAGAGTTTAATTAAAAATCATGAATGTAGTGAACTAGAGAACCTAGTAAATTTCCAATTTCAAAAAATGAGGTTGAAGAACCTGTTACCAACAATCAAAACAATGATAATTTCTTCCAAATTCTTAATCAGATAATAAAATGGCACATAATGGTCAAAATAATAATTTAACATTTTGATTTCACAGCAATGACTCTTATTGATTCATGAGTAGATTTAAATTGTATGGAGGAAGAACTAGTTTCTACCAAGTACTTCAAGAAGACAAAAGAATCTATGTACTCTGTCAATGGTACACATATGTATATTAATTATGAGATTCTTAAAGTTTATATTTGCCAAGACAATGTATGTTTCAAAACATCATTTGTCTTGGTAAAAAATATGTCTGACAAAATTATTTTAAGTATCCTATTCATTTCTCTATTGTATCCTTTTACCACAGAGTATGATGGGATAATTACGTATCCCTTGGATGAACCTGTAAAATAAAATTTCTTTCTTTTTCTCACAATGAGAAATTGAAAACTCTACAACAAAATTATGTTTCCAAATCCATAAATTTAATTTCTTGTAAATAAAAACATTTGTGTTTTTTGCAAAGAGAAATGAAATTCAGAAGAATTGAAGAACAACCTCAAACTCCCGCTCTTCAAAATCAAATTAAAATCTTTAAACAAGGAGTTCATCATCTTGTGATTAATTACAAGCCTCTTAACAATATTTTGGGATGGATAAAATATCCAATACTAAACAAAAGAGACTTAATCGAAAGACTTAGAAATACTGATGTATTCTCTAAGACTGACATAAAGTTTAGATTTTGGCAAAACCAGATAAATAATATTATAAAATACAAAATTCATTTTAGAGTTATAAAATAATGTCATTTAACCCTAAAAATGCTCCAAGTACGATAAATGAAACTCTAAACCAATTTACTGAATATTTATTGTTTACATTAATAATATTCTTATTAGACAATATTGGTTGAATTTTTTCATTGTTTACATTAGTGAATATGTTAAACAATACTGAAAATACTTTAATTTGTTTGCCAAGATAATAAAATAAAATAGTTTAATAATCTCTGCAAAAGTGAATCAAATTGTTTCAATCAATTAGATTTCCAGGATTTGAATTTTATTATTCCATTGATCAATTTTTTTTATGAAAACAATTTTTTATTAATTATAAATGTGCAAAACATGTTTTGATATTACTTTCAAATAGAGTTTTGCTAGGTGACAATCTATTTTTAACTATTTTAATATTTGATTTGTCTAATATATTAATAATTAAATTCATGACTTCCTAGCTTATGATTTTTTACAGGAAATCATTCCAAAATTCTGCAATGGAGGAATTTGAGGATTATGACCTCCTAGAATACAGAAAGGTAGAATCTAGAATATTCAATCAAACTTCTTTTAAAATCAAAAGGCTCAATGGTAGGACATTAGCTTTTTGTTCAAAATCCCCATTCATTAATTATGGTCATAATGGATTTGAATATTCAAAAAATGTCTGGATTAATGAATTGGATAAAATTTTGGAAGATGTTGGGTTGAAACATGACTTTAATGCAGCATTAATTTAATGTTATGAAAAATGTGGAAAAATAGGTTTTCGCAGACATAATGAAATTTGTTACAATAATAGAGAAATTTTAACAGTGAACCTTTTGAGACAAGCAGTAATTAAAATTGAATTTTTAAATAAAACAATCAAAGAATTTTTATATTGGAAGGAGCTTGCTTTGTCAAGCCTGACAGATTTCAAAATTTTTTATAGGCATGCAATGAAGTCCTTAACTAAAAGAATCAGCATCACTTTCAGAAAACATGTGAAAATGATGAATGGTTGAATAATAAAAAAATCTTCGGCTCAACAATTTACCCATAAGGTCCAAATCAAAGAGGAGTCTTTTAATCCTAACCAATCCCAAGCAACAATACTTAGGTCCGTGAGACCCGATTACCAATAAACTCTGGTCAAACAATTTGACCCTTTCTCAAATACTTAATCCTTTAATGCTGAATCACATAAGTACTGAATATTATTCGGATTTCGAGGTGAAAGAAGTCCCTTTCTATCAAAATATCAAATATTTATCCTTTAATGCTGAATCACATGACCAACCAATCTCATATTTTCAAATAATACACAGCAAAAATTTCTTTCATATTGAGCCTCTATTTTCTCATCTGAAGGATCCAACACAAATAGCAAAAGCTCATTTCATTCATAAATTCAATTTTGTCCCTGGACACAATAACAAAAATATTAGTTTCTATAAAGACATTCTCTTAGAAATAGAATCTGTAAAAAATAGCCCAATAAAAAATTCTGAGGAAACAATCATTTACCATTTTTTCTTTATCCTCAGAATCATAACCATGAAAGATTGGAAAATCCATCTTTCAAGTTTCAAAATACTTTTAAATAAAAAATAATATAATTATTTTGACTATATTGATGCATGACACATGATTTTCTTTTATCAAGATAGTGATTTTTCTCCCATTTGGTTTTAAAATTTTGATAACAATTTCAAAATTGGTTTTCCAAATTGGTTCTTAAAATAGTGTTCCATTCATAATATTAACTTAGAATCTTTTCCAATCCATTTTCAACAAGATTTTAATTTATTTCTGGAAATACACGAACCTTCACCAATTGAAGCTCCTTTTTCTCAAATACGTTTATTCAAACCCAAGAAAAAACCCTCTTCAAAGGATAAATCAAAGGTCATCAAGCCTAAATCCAAATTGGAGAAAGAATTAATCCAAAAAATATTTCTCCTTTTAGAAGGCAATAATGAATCAGACTCTAGATCATCTGTAGAGTGAAGACACCAAATTAAACCAAAAATCCAAAAAGATCAATCATCTAGAAAAGTTACTCCTCAACAATTGAAGAACACATTAAATAATATTGATCTCTGTGATAATGAACAAATTCAGATCAATTAGTGAATCTATATTTTGGAAAAATGCCAAAAAACCAAGAATTAATTGATGAATCATAATGACACCTCAGCACAATGCAACGGTCATGATGATCTTTAAGACAAAAAATTATCAATAGCATTACTCACAATGACTTATCCAGACAATAATCATGATCAACGAACAAGCCACAAATATCCAAGATAGCAATTATCAAGGATCAACGGTAATGCCTGCACCAAAGTAAAGCAACAATCACGCACAAGAATCCAAGATAGAAGTTATTAAGGAATCCAATGCACAACAATGGTAACAATGACATTTCAAAGACATCAATCATGACAGAATACGAAGACACGAAGATCGAGATTATAATTATGAAGACACAAATCTTTGTAATTTGTCATTTTCTGCAATAATTGTACTAGTTGTCGAATAGTTAGGCAATTATTTATGATTTTTATTGTTACTAGTCAAAAGTAGACAAAAGTAGAATTGTGAAATATTTTTACTTTTATAGAATAGAATAAATCATGTAAGTGATGAGTTCCTGGTGAACTTCATTTGCTTCTCAGAACTTATTTTTTACTCTGAACAATTTTGAGAGAAAAACTGGTTTTGAGAGCAAAGTTCTCCTCTTATTCTTCTTCACTTTTGTAAATATTTCTTCTTCTTTCCCCTTCAACTTTAAATAATGAGTGGATACACTATTTAATTGTTGCTAATAATTTTTACTGTTTGTGTAAGTGTTTAATCTTACACCTTAATATAATTTTTACTGTCTTTGTGAGTAATTCTTGCATCTTAATAAATTTTAAGTCCTGAAAATCTATTCTCAGATTTAAACAGTTTGATCCTCGATAACTAAACTATTTTATTTTATTATCTTGGAAGACAATTTAAAGTATTTACTGTATTGTTTAACATATTCATAAATATAAACAATCAAGTAAAGTAAACCAGTATTGTTTAATAAGAATGTTATTAATGTAGACAATTAAGAAATCAGTGAATTGGTCGAAAATTTCATTTATTGTACTTGGAGCATTTCTAAGATCAACTGGCATTAGTCTCCATGTATAACTACCAAATGCAATATTGTACTTAGAAATTTTATTTGTCTGGCTTTGTCAAAATCCAGATTTTATGCCAAACTTAGAGAATACATTAGTATTTCTAAGTCTGTTGGTTAAGTTCCTTGTGTTTGGTATTGGATATTTTATCCATTCCATAAATTTGTTAAATGGTTTGTAGTCAATTACTAAACGAGTTACTCCTCGTTCAAAGATTTTAATTTGGTTTTGAAGAAAAAGATTTTGAATTTATGGATTTGAAAATATAATTTTATCTTAAGCTTCAAGTTCTCATTGTGAGAAAAAGAAAGACATTTGAAATTAACAGGTTCATCTATGGGATAAGTAATTATCTCATCATATTTTATTGAAAGGATACAACAAGGAAATGAATGGTAAAGCCAAAATTATTTTATCTGTAATATTTCTTACTAAGACAAATGATGTTTTGAAACATACATTGTCTTGAAAAATATGGACATTGGGGATTTCATAATTAATATGCATCCGAACACCATTTGCAGAAGACAAAGACTCTCCCATCTTCTTGAAATACTTGGTAAGAATGAGTCCTTCCTGTATACAATTCAAATCTGCTCCTGAATCAACAAGAGTCATTGTGGTGAAATCAAAATCTTGAATAATAATTCTGACCACTATGTGCCATTTCTTGATTATGATGTGATTAAGTATTTGGATGAAGTTATTATCATCTTGATTGATAATAGGTTCTTCAACCTCATTATCAAGAATTGGGAAATTACTAGGTTCTCTTATTTCACTAGATTCATGATTTTTAATTAAACTCTCTATTTTTAAAAGGTTTAAATCTTCTTTTATTTCTGTGTTTAAATTTTTTAATTCTTTTATTTCTATTTTAATATTTTTTAATTTCTTTCTGAAGTTCTTGTAAGGTAAGTTGTTTTTCCTTTTCTTTAACTTTACTTATTTTTAAGGGTTTGTAAAAAAGGCTTGCGGTATTGTTATTATGAGACATACAATTTTCTTTCTTTTGAATTACTTTCTTAAGTCTTTCCAGGTATTCTTGTTTTAATTTTGGATTTTCAATTTTGCTAATCAAATCTAATAAGAGATTTTCTTGTTCTTCATTTTTATTTAAAATATTTATTTTTTGACAACAACTATCCCTACACACCACTAAGATGTTAGGAGAATCACTGTCAGATCTTGAAGAGCTATATTCAAAGGATTCAGGAGATTCAAATGCTCCTAAATCTTCATCATTACTCTCATAATTTCTATTTATCTTCATCATAGATTTTCAATTGATTAATTTTATCTTTGACTTGACATGTGCTAGAAAGATGACCATTCTGACCACATTTAAAACACTTAATTTTACTTTTATCAAAAGAGTATTTATTATGTTTTCTTCTAGAATAAATTTTATTTTTGGAGAAATGTTTGTCAAATTTTTTATTTTTTGAAAAGTATTGGTCAACATTTGTATGCTTATTTTTTTGGTATTGTCTCTCTAAGAGCCATGTGAGACCTTCTAGGGCTTAAATTAGAAAATTTTCCTATTTTTATGGGGTGCAATAGAGGGTAAACTATACTGCTCGTAAAAATTATCTAATTCATATTTGGCAGTTTTATTTTCTTTTTTAATTTGTTTATTGATTTTCATATCAATGCACATTCTTAAACCTTCCTTTTGTATTGTAGTAATTATTGTACAGTGGGTGAGACTAACATAGTCTATGTTACCTAGGTCATTACTAAAGACTGTTCTAATTTTGTGCGTGAATAAATTGGATAATCCATTAATGAAATTTTATTTCCAAAAGGGCAGATTAGTATCATCCCTTGTCATTACTATGGACAAAAATATATTTTTTTACCAGTGAAAGTCATTTCGGGTTGGACACCTAAGATTGATTAATTGATCATGGATACGTGAAGTAATATTACTTGACGTTCCAATGAAGTGTTCAATTATTGTGTAAAGAAGTGTATTGATGGCATCATGCATAGTTTCCTGATTTTCTCTAAACTGCTGGAACGATGGTATTTTTGGATTCTTCTGTGAGATATTTTTCCCACCAGGAATGAAGCATTCATGTGAATCCAATGACTAAGAGTTGGATCACTTAATTGTGAGGCAAACTGTGTGTTGTGATGTAGCTGTTGGCTACCATCGCAATGTGTTGCAATTTGTTGAGGACTTCCTGTTCTGTAAACCCATCAATATTCCATTCGTACAATTTCTCTACAAACACAGAAAATTGATTAACTAAAGAATTTTTAGAAATTTGAATATCATGAGGAATATGCTTTTTAGGCCACTTCATTTCTAATTTATTAATTTCTAAATTTTTAATGAGTTTTTCAATATTATTAATATTTGAAGATTAACTTATTATGGATGACTCATTGGTAGATTCTATCTTATGGCTTTCTGAATTTGAACTATTGTCTTGATTGATTACATTCATAGAAGACAATTCAATAGATTTATTAATTTCTAAATTTTTGAATGTTTCTTCAATATTATTAATGTTTGAAGATTCATTAATTGTGGAAGATTTATAGGTGGATCCTGACCTATGGTTTTCTAAATCTAAACTACTATCTTGATTGGTTACCTTCAATTCCTGAAGTATTTTATGAATCTGTTTATTAAGGAGAATAATATTCAGAGTGGTTTTGTCTGACAGATTTATTAAATGTTCTTCTTTCAGTGATTCATTAGATTTAAGTTCATGAAGATCATCAACCTTATTCTCAATTTTGTCTAATTGTTTACCTATTAGTTTTTTATTGGTGTAATTGAGCTGTTCAATTACTTTTTTATTTGGTTTTTCTTCCTTTGAATTTTTGAAAGAAGAAGCAATGATTAAAATTTTTTTATGATTAATTAGAATTTCTTTAGTTTTATTTTCAAATTTTGAAGGATTGTCTTGGTTAACAAATCTAGCAGAATAAGATCATTTATTAGTTTCTAAATTTTTTAATGCTTCTTCAATTTTATTAATATTTGAAGGTTCCTTAATTATGGATGACACATAGGTGGATTTTAACCTATGGTTATTTAATTCAAAGCTACTATATTGGTTAGTAACCTTAACAGATGATTTAATTTCTAAATCTTTGGATGGTTCCATAATATTATTTGAAAATTCATAAGATTCTAACCTACAGTTTTCTTCAATACTATTGTTTGAAGTTTCATGTATTATGGATGGCTCATAGGTGGATTTTATCCTGTGGCTATCTAATTCTGAGATATTGTTTCTCAAATAAAATTTTAATTTTTTAAGTATTTTATCATCAAGAATTTTTTCATAATAAACCTCGAAGGGTTCATTGGATTCTTCTATAGGTTTGGGAATTAACCTATTATTTGGTTCGTAAATATCTTCGATATAATGAAGGAAAAATAAGTCAAACTTATGTTTTTGCATGAACGCCTTCCGTTCAGCAAATATAATTTTTCTTTGATCGATATTATATGAATCTTTGAACCTATTACGTCTATTTAGATTGGGTGGGTTATTATTGTGATAATTTAAACTTACCCAATCTGGTTTATGTTCTTGACTCAGGGTGTCTAAATTCAAATTTTTAATATTTTTTAATTCTCGTTCTAATTTTTTAATTTCAAAATATTGATCATAATTAATAGATGAACTAGAAAAGAAATTTCTAAGGGTATTAGACTGGCTACACTCCCTATTTGAGAATGAGAAGATTGGTAATTAATTTTATCAGATTGTTCTGACTTATTATTGAGGTCTGGTTGACTATCTTGGGAACTCATTCCTTTAGGTTTTAAATTTTTAATTTTTTAATTTTTTAATTCTTGCTCTATTCAAATCTTAAGATCTTGATCATTAATAGATGATCTAGAAGAGAAATTCTTAGGAGTTCTAGATTGGTTATACTCCCTGACTTTATTAGTACCATTTACATATTGTTGGATGTTATTATTATTTTTAATTATTTTTTCACAATGCTGAGGCTTGAAGGAAGCATCAGACTATGTAGATTTGTAAATATTTTTTTATTAGGAATTCTTTGTATATTTCATATCCAATGATCTACTTGATCACCTGTTATTTCAATATTGAAGACATCGTCGATCCAATGCTACTAGAAGAATTACTTCTAAATAATCTACTCATTGCTCAAACATAACAAAATTATTCTTATGATTGAAAATTTCATACTATATTTTGATTGATAATCTGATATGAATTCTACAACCTCCTACCAGGTTGACTCTTCATCATTTTGCCTCTACAACCACCCTACCCTTAGAATTTACATACCTAAGAAGTCTTATTGTCGTGCCTGATGTAAACTAAATAGGAATTGCTACGTCAACCTCTAGTAAACCAGATTCACAGATTATGCAAAATAAATTATTCATGTAAGCAATTGATAAACAATAACGGTAATAACCACCCATCAAGGTGATGAAGAACAGGTTAAATGTGCAGATAATTAAGTAAATAGTAAATCTCCCCACCAGGTTTGGCTCTGATACCAAAAGGATACGGAATCAAGTATAATTTAAAGACAGATTAAACAAGGGGTATTAAGATATAAGAATTGAACAAGAAAATAGTAAAAAAATGTATTAAGGTGTAAGATTAAAAACTTACACCAACAATGTTTATTGGCAATAATTAAATTGTCTTCCCACTCATTATTTAACGTTGAAGAAAAAAGAAGAAAGATTACAAAAGAGGAGAAAGAAAGCTTTGTTTCCAAACTAGTTTTGCTCTCAAATAGTTAAGAATTGAAAACAAGTTTTGAGAAACAAGTGGGAGAAGGCTACCTATTTATAGCCAAGGAAAGTTGAGTTCACCGGGAACCCATCATTTACCTAAACTATTTTATTCTACAAAAGTAAATATATTTCACATTTCTGCTTTTGTCTAGTAATAGTAAAAAACATAAATAGTTGCCTAATTATTGATGTCGTTGAAATGTAATTGTGACTATTTTTGTGCATTGGATTCTCTGATAATTTCTATCTTGGATTCTTGTGTGTGACTATTGCTTTACTTTTGTGGAGGCATTGTCGTTGATTCTTGATAATTGCTATCTTGGGCATTTGTGCCTTGTTCGTTGATCATGATTATAATCTGAAAAAGTCATTGTGACTAATGCTATTGATAATTACTTGTCTTGAAGATGATCATGACCGTTGCATTGTGCTGAGGTGACATTATGATTCATCAATTAATTCTTGGTTTTTTGGCAGTTTGCCAAGGATAAATTCACTGATTGATATGAATGTGTTCATTATTACTGAGATCAATATTATTGAATAAGTTCTTTAATTACTGAGGAGTAACATTTCTGGATGATTAATCTTTTTGGACTTTTAGTTTAATTTGGTGTCTTGACTCTGCAGATGATCCAGAGTCTGATTCATTATTTTCTTCTAAAAGGAGAAGCATTTTTTGGATTAATTCTTTCTCCAATTTGGATTTAGACTTTATGGCCTTTGGTTCATCATTGAAGAGGGTTTGTTCTTGGGTTTGGATAAATTTAGACTGGATGGTTTGATTTGTGGAGCTAGGTAAATGGGCTCAATAATCTTAAATGGAGCTTGGATAAAAGGATTTGCTAGTCTCATATTGAGATGGACACTCGTAAATTCATAATTGATAGATGCAATAATTTTCTAGGTGTTCAATTTATCCCACCATTTAACACAATATTTTCTGGTGAGGGTTTCATTTTCAATCGAGTATTGTCATTTAAAAATTTAAGGTATTTTATATTTATTTGAAAAACAAAGTATTTGGGAAAAAGGAACTTCAATTGGTGAAGGTTCGCAAAATCTTGTTGAAAATCGATTGGAAAAGATTCTAAGTTAATACTATGAATATACCACCATTTTAAGAATCAATTTGGAAAATCAATTTTGAAATTGTTATCAAAATTTAAAAATCAAAAGTGAGAAAAATCACCAACTTGACGAAAGAAAATCATGTGACATGCATCAATATAGTCAAAATAATTATATTATTTTTTATTTAAAAGTATTTTGAAACCTGAAGGATGGATTTTCCAATCTTTCATAGTTATGATTCTGAGGATAGAGAAAGAATGGTAAATGATTCTTTCCTCAGAATTTTTTATTGAAAGTGATCAATTTATTTGACTAGAGTTTATTGGTAATCAGATCTGATGGACCTAAGTATTGTTGATTGGGTTTGGTTAGGAGTAAAAGACCACTCTTAGTTCTGGGCCTTAGGGGTCAATTGTTAAGTCGAAAACTCTTCTATTATTGAACCGTTCATCATCTTCACATGTTTTCTGAAAGTGATGCGGATTATTTTAGTTGAGGACTTCACTGTATGCCTATGACTTTTTTTGAAATCCGTCAAGCATAACGAAGAAAGTTCCTTCCAGTATCAAAACATTTTTGAAATCCATAGTGATATTAGGAGAATCACTATCAAAACTTGATGAGTTATATTCAAAAGATTCATGTGATTCAAATTTTTCTAAATCTTCACTATCACTCTTATAATGATCTATTATTTCTAAGATTCTAAACAATTCTTGTTTATCTTCTTCAGAGATTTTTATTTGGTTAATTTTATTTTTGACTTAACAAGTGTTTGAAAAATGACCATTCTAGTCACATTTAAAACACTTCATTTTATTTTTGTCAAATCTTTTATTGAGTTTTCTTCTAGAATAATTTCTATTCTTAGAGAAACGTTTGTCAAAATTCTTATTCTTTGAAAAGTATTAGTAAAAAGTTTTATGTGTATTTTGTGGTATTCTCTCCTATGAGGCTTGTGAGACCTTCTTGGGTTTAAATGAGAATTCTTCCTACTTTTTTTTGGAATGAACAATAGCGGGTAAATCATATCGCTCGCAAAAATTGCCTAATTCGTATTTGGCAGTTTTATTTATCTTTTTGATTTGTTGATTGATTTTCATATCAATGTACATTTTTAAACTTTCCTTTTGTATTGTAGTAATTATTGTAATATAGGTAAGACTATTATAGTCTATGTTTCCCATTCATTACTAAGGACTGTTCTTATTTTATGTGCGAACAAATAGGGTAATCTGTTGATATATTTTTCTTTCTAAAATGGTTGATTACTATCATCACTTGTCATTACTCTGGACAAAAATATATTTTTGTACAAATTAAAATGACTTAAGGTTAAACACCTAAGATTAGTCAATTGATCATGGATACGTGAAGTAACATTACTTGGCGTTCCAATGAAATGTGCAATTATTATGTAAATGAGTGTATTGATGGCTTCAGGCAATGCTTCCTGATCTTTTCCAATAATTGGGGTTCCTTCAGCATCAATCTTAACTACCGAAAGGATGATATTTTTTTATTCTTTTGTGAGATATTTTTCCCACCAAGAATGAAGCATTCCCGTGAATCTTGTGACCAAGAGATTGATTACTTCATTGTGAAGTAAATTGTATGTGGTAATGTAGTTGTTAGCTACCATTGCCATGTGCTGCAGTTTGTTGAGGACTTTTTGTTCACAAAGATCATCAATATTTCATTCATATAATTTTTCTGCAAACACAAAAAATTGATTAGCTAAAGAATTTTTAGATATTTGGATATCAGGAGGAATAGGCCTTTTATGCCATTCCCTTTCTAATTTATTAATTTCTAAATTTTAATGTGTTTTCAATATTGTTAATATTTGATGATTCATTTATTGCAGATGACTCATAGGTGGATTTTGACCTTTGGCTTTCTGATTCTGAATTATTGTCTTGGTTATTAACTTTAACAGAAGAAGATGACTCAATTGATTTATTCTACAAATCTTGAAGCATTTTATCAATTTTTTTATTAAGATGAACAATATTTAAAATGGTTTCATCTGAAAAATTTATCAAGTATTTTTCTTCCAGGGATTCATTAGGTTTAGGTTCATGAAGATCATCAGACTTATTTTCAAATTTGTCTAATTGGTTACCTATTGTGATTAGTCTTTGATCGATGTAATTGAGTTGTTCAACTACTTTTTATTAGGTTCTTCTTCTTTTAAAATTTTGAAAGGAGAAGTAGTGATTAAGAAATTTTTATGATTAATTATATTTTTTAGGAGAAGGATGACTAGCAGATACTATACTGGAGTCTTCCTTGACTCATTTAGATTTGAAAATTATATTAATATTTTTCTCATAAATATCCTCGATATAATCAAGGAAAAACATATCAGCTTTAAATTCTTACATGAAGGCCTTCCATTCAGCAAGTATGATTCTTCTTTGATCCATATTATATTTTTTTCTGAACCTATTATGTCTATTTAGATTGCATGTGTTATCACTATGTTGGGTTAGACCTTCCCAATCAGGTTTGTATTCTTGGTTCAGGGTTCCTAAATTTAGGACAAAGAGTTGTAGATTAACTTGGAAATCTGATTGTGGGTGCCTCTGGTTCATCAGATTATTCAGACTTATTATCAAAGACTGACTGACTAACTTGAGAATTTGTAACTATTCCTCTAAGTCTTAAATTTTTTAAATTTTTAAATTTTAATTCTTGTTCTAATTGTTAAATCCTAAGATCTTGATCATTATTAATGGATGATCCAGAATAGAAATTCTTAAGGGTACTAGACTGGTTATACTCCCTAATTTGAGGATTAGAACTAGAAGATTGAAAGTTAATTTTAACAGTACCATCCATGTACTGTTGGATGTAACCTACATTTTCATTGGTTAAAAGCCAATTTGCAGGCAAAGTAATATCACACCACCTAATTGTTTTAGGAACTCTAATATTGACATTACTTTGGCTAGATTGAATCAATAAGGTTTGATTTTTGGGACTTCTATTAATGGCTTGAAAATTCATATTAGTTTTTGTGACTTTGTAATGAATCCTAAAAATTAAAGCTAGGGGTTAGGTACCTTCTAGAACTTGGTAACCACTAGTTTTAATATTCAAAATTAAAGATTTTAAAATATAGGGGTCTGCTAATCTAACAGATAAATCTGGAAAACAATCAAAATGGATAGGACCAATACAAAGTAAGGATTCAATTAATCCTAAAATAATATCATTAAAATTTATGAATCTTGCATCTCGCAAGGCTAACAAGATAGAGGTATTTAGACCTCTCCTTGTGAGTGGTTTAACTCCAATATGGACAAAACCAAAATGAAGAAAATTATATCCTTCTTCATTGTGATGTTTAATTGCATTAAGAGAGTAATTGACAAGTTTCATACTCTTTTCCAAGAACATATATTTTTTCAATTATTTTTATATGATGGTGAGGTTTGAAAGAAGCAACATACCATGTTGATTTGTAAATATTTTTATTAGAGATTCTGAGTATATTCCATACCCTATGACCTACTTGATCATCTGCTAATTCAAAATCTTCTTCTCTTATTATGTCTGGTATTGTGGTCATTGTAGACTTATTGCTACTAGAAGAATTATTTCTAAATAATCTACTCATTGCTCAAAAGTAACTAAATTATTATTATGATTGAAAATTTCATACTATATTTTGACTATCAATCTGTTATGACTTCTACAACTTCCTATCAAGTCGACTCTTCATCGCTTTGCCCCTACAACCACCCTACCCTCAGGATTTACATCTCTAAGAGATCTTATTGCGGTGCCTGAAGTTAACCAAATAGAAGTTGATACGTCAGCCTTTGATAAAATAGATTCACAGTTTAGATAAATAAATATTGCATAGAAATAATCAATTATAAAAATAACAAGCCACTTGGGCGGAGTGTGAGATTAAATAAAAGTAATTATTCATGTAGGCAATTGATAAACAATAAAAGCAATAACCATCCATAACATGTGGTGAACAGATTAATTAAGCAGATAAATTAAGTAAACAGTAAAACTCCCCACCAGGTTTGGCTTTAATACCAAAAGTCTGCGGAATCAAGTATAAACCTGGTATGGTGACTACCAAACCATTCATTGTTCTATTCTTGCATCTTAATACCCCATGTTTAATATCTCTTTAAATTGTACTTGATTCCATATATATATATATATATATATATATCAAGAATATACACACATAACACACACGTATGTGTTTGTGACTGTAAATATACATATTATATATTATATACATAATATAAATATATATATGNGAAGGGAGAGAGAGGAGGGAGAGAGAATTTAGGAAAATTATAGTATTTATGACTTATGAAAATTTTTAATTTTTTTTAAATATGTTAAATATAGTAAATGAGTATAATAGGAAGATATATAGTTTTGACTTGTCGATTTATAAATTTGATTAAATTTTATGATTATGAAAATAGTTATCTAATTTTATATTAAATTTTTAAATAGTTACTAGGTGTATATAAATCTCATTTATCAGCCGCATATTTAACTCATGCCCAGTGCCTTTCTGGACCATCTTTTTTTTTTCTTTTTAGTTACCTATTTTATAGTTTTTGGAGGTTGTTTGGAAAATATACAATGTGCAAAATTTATTTTATAAGTATTTAGTAATATAACAATTAAGAGAATTAACAAAGTCAACAAAATTGAAAACTATATTTACCGTGATACAAATCAACGATTTTATCATAATTAATAACTAAAATTAAAAAGATTTGAATTTTGAATTATTGGAGGAGATTTATCAAACATTCTATTAAAGTACGTTTAAAAACCTCGGTTTTGTAAAAAATTAACGGATTGATTTTATTTATTTTCAAAATTAACTCATCTTTTAAGATTTAACTTTAACTGCCATTAGTAGTTTAAAGCTTATTGTAACTATAATTTGCACAAACTTAAAATATCTATGGTCACTAATAAAAGGCTTTTTATAGTCAAAGAGTTCGATCAAGTTTTTAATAATCAATTGATATGGTTATCATTTTTAGATTAATTTATTAAATTATTTTAATGAATCATAAAATATCAACTATAACTGATTGATATATAAATGGATCACTTAAAAGTTGGTCAAATACTTGATCGCTCTAGAATTTTCTGATTTAATTTATTTAATTTTCTTATATTTTTGTAATTAGTTTTTTAAAATGGTGAATATAGTTATTGAACCTTGTAGATTTTGCTCGTTTCCTGTAATGTTTCTGTAAAGGAAATAATTCACCGTCTTTGATAATCGGTCGTGAATTTCCTATATCATACTATGAAAATATAGAGAATAATTTAGAGAGTGAATGAGAGAATAAAGACACCATGATTTGCATGAAAAACCTTTAAAGGGAAGAAAAAGCACGAGGAAACTTTGATAGCATTTCATTATCGAGAAAGGATTTACATGGCTAAAATAAGCTGCATAGTCAAGTTATGTTTTATGAGTGTTGAGAGTTGTGTTCTTGTGTCGGAGTTACATCTTGCCTTTATTTATAGGTATTCAATCAATTATGTAAAATCTGATACAACTTATCTAATTCTTTCTGAAAATAGGATCAATAGAATATTCCTTGAGGTCTAGTTTATCAACATTAACAACTTATTGATCGTCTGATCAATCCAATGGTCTTTATTAGTTTTTTTTTGGATTGCCACGTCGGTAATTCATGTACTTTTGTCTGAATGGTATGTTCTTCATAATCGCCTACGGTTCTCACTCTATCTTCTCTTTGATGAGCCTTCGGTCTAGATCTTACCACGTGTCGTGTGATATTTTGACTGTACATTGTCCCCCATTACACTCCACAAAATTTTATTCGTTGCTGTATAATGATCATCTTTTTCTGCCATTAAGCCCTAGAGAATAATGGGAGAAACTCTCCAATGAGCCCGTATAAAAGGAAACAGGAGAAACTCTCCAATGAGCCTGTAGTATAGGAAACGAGATAAACTCATTCAATAAATGCAGAACATCAAACTCAAACTCCTGTGATGTAATTATGAAATGGTACTCTCGCTCCTTACTCATTTCAATTAATTATTATATTATTTTTTACAATATTCTTGTCACAGATCTCAACGTGCGAGAGAAGGAAAATAAAAAAACTCTATCAATGAGCTCACAGTGAAAAGAACGGAAAGACATAACAGAAAATGAAGGGATGACACCTGACAACAAATGGATATTTGTCCAAAAGGCACTAGACCCATACCAACTATGAAATGATACGTGTAAAGCATTGTCTGAGTGGGAAGATGAAAGGTTGCTCTGGAATAACGCATGTAAAGCATTCTCTGAGCGGGAAGATGAAAGGTTGTTCAAAAATAGCGCATGTAAAGCATTCTATGCGAGGGAAGATGAAAGGTTGCTCCAAAATAGCGTATGTAAAGCATTCTCTGAACGGGAAGATGAAAGGTTGCTCTGAAATGACGCTTGTGAGACATTCTCTGAACAGGAAGATGAATGGTTGCTCTAAAGCGGCACTTGTGAGATTTTCTCTGAACAGGAAGACGGAATATTGCTCTGAAAAGGCACATTTGAAGGCGTGACTGACACGCCATAACTTGCGCATGTAAGAAATCAAATAAAGAATCATAGCCCTGTCTTGATTACGAACTGTTATTTTCTTTGGAGATGAGGACCTAGATTCAAATAAAGAATCATGACCCCATTTTCACTTTGAAAGGGACTTCGAACTTCCCTTTTTCAAGGACTTAGGTTCAAATAAAGAACCATGGCCTCATTTTCACTTCAAGAGGGACTTATGAACTGTCCATTTTCAAAGACTTAGGTTCAAATAAAGAACCATGACCCCATTTCTGCTTTGAGAGGGACTTACGAACTGCCCATTTTCAAGGATGTAGGTTCAAATAAAGAACCATGACCCCATTTCTGCTTTGAAAAGGACTTACGAACTGCCCATTTTCAAGGGCTTAGGTTCAAATAAAGACCATGGCCATGTTTGTAAGTCTGCTTCTTGTTCAAATTTTATCATACCATCATGAGTGTTCCCGCTTTGTGAGCGGTTTCAGATTGGTATTAATAAGACTTAATCTGAGCATTCCCATTTACAATTATTTATTTATTTATTTATTTTAACATAGTTTTTCAAGCTTCTATTTGACAGGACACTGTTAATCTCCCTATTAAGGATGATGTCATTAACCCCTATGTTGGAGATGTCATTGCCATAGTCTTTTGTTTGTTTTTGTAATTTTCCTTTCTTCAAGACTTTGAAATTTTCCTCTATTCTTTCATCAACTTCTCACTTTGTCTTTCTTTGTTCACTTTCCTTTCTTTTCTTTCTCTTTTCATTTTCCACTTCTTCTTTCATCATTTTCACTTTTTTCTTTCTCCACTTTCACTTTTTTCCACTTTTAGTGTTCTTCCTTTCTTCTTTTCAGCTTTCTTAGATGAAGCCAACACAACCACTGACCATTTAAGTCCCATCTGCTTCCCTTTTTTTTAATTTCGTTTGAAGCTTCATTAGCTTCTCACATTGGTTTCCTTTGTTTTCTTTTTTCCCGTTTTCATATTTCTTCCTTTCTCCTTTTTGGTTTTTTTTAAGTGTTGAATACTCTTTCCAAGATTTTCACTTTCTTCCTTTGCAATTCTCTTTCCTTTTCAAACTTCTTTCTGGTTTTCCTTTCAGAACTTCCTTCCTTTTTTGTTTCCTTTAGAGGGTAGTGCTACAGGCACTATTCCTCATGGACTTAAACTCTCAGAGAGTTCAAGGGTCCATTTTCATTTACTTTAAAAAACAGAAGCTTTCATGGACATACGCTCTTAGTGAGCTTAGGGGCCCGTTTTCATTTCCTTTAGAAAGTAAAAGCTTTCATGGACATAAGTTCTTGGTGAACTTAGGGGCCCGTTTTCATTTCCTTTAAGAAGCATAAGCTTTCATGGAAATAAGCTCTTGGTGAGCTCAGAGACCCGTTTTCATTTCCTTTAAAAAGAAAAAGCTTGCATGGACATAAACTCTTAGTGAGCTCAGGGGCATGTTTTCTTCTAAGATCGATGTCCATAGACACTCCCAAAGACATAAGCTTTTCACAAAGCTCAGTGCCTTAAATTTCCTGCCAGGCTCTTGCTAGAGTTTCTCCCATTTACTTTTCTTTTTCTTTTTTCCCATACACAAATATCTGCGACAAGAATGTTGAACAACACCATATATAATATTTTAATTGAATGAATAGGAAACGAGTATATCGTAACTTTCTTCTAGAAACTCGAATCTCCTTCCGTAAAGACTTTTGAAAAGCTGACTTCCGTAGCTTTGTAGTGACGTACGATTTCACATAAGTATAAATGTGTTTGTGAAGTTCAATAAATGAAGCTGACAGTTCTGCACAGGCTTCTTTCCTGAACGTCCTCCATGAGAATTTTAATAAATTTTGCCTGTGAAATTTGCTGAGAAGTATATTTATGTATCTTTCTGATGATATACGATCTATCATGAATTTGACTCCCAGTAAATTCAGTTTAATTTTTGAAGTTGACCATTCTGCATATTCTGCTTTCTGAAATAGCCTTTAAGAAAATCGTTATAACTTTTTGTTGTGAGCTCCAAAATCAATTCCGTAAAATTTCCCAAGTAGTAGACTTCCATATCTTTGTAATAATATATGATTTTCTATGTGGCCAGTTCCCAATTGATACAATATAATTTCCTAAATTTACTATTCTGTATAATCTTCGTTTCTGAACAACGTGTAGTGAAACTATCATAAGCTTATATCGGGAGCCCCAAATTGAATTCCGTAAAATTCTCCAAGAAGCATCTTAGCTCTCAGTTCAATGTGTTTTCATTGTTTGCAAGTTCTTAATTTCTTTGGCCACTCGTCATCAGTCATTTTTCCACTTTCCCTCCATGCACCTTCATTCTTGGTTTCGATTTGTGAAATTACTCTGTGAGTCGTCGTTTACGTTTCATTGCTCGTTTATATCTTATTTTCCCTTTTTCACTTCTGGTTCCGTTGCCATGTCATTTCTGTTTCGGCTTCCAAATTTTTTCTGTTTCCAGTGTCGTACCCGTTGCCATTTTCATTCTCGGCTCCACAACATTTCCATTGTTGTTGCCACAACATTTCCTGTTCTCAACGTTTCCCGTTCCCGGTGCCACAGAGTTTCCTATTCTCAACATTTCCCGTTCCCATTACCACAATGTTTCCCATTCTT
This sequence comes from Datisca glomerata, assembly GCA_003255025.1. Taxonomy (NCBI): domain Eukaryota; kingdom Viridiplantae; phylum Streptophyta; class Magnoliopsida; order Cucurbitales; family Datiscaceae; genus Datisca; species Datisca glomerata. Next base: position 21,258 of record QANY01013470.1, read on the forward strand.
AATGTTTTCTATTCCCATTGCCACAATGTTTCCCGTTCTCAATGTTTCTCATTCCCGTTGCCACAACGTTTCCCGTTCTCAACATCTCTCATTCTGTAATGAAGTGACAGCTTTTCCGTTCTGAAGTGGCAGCTTTCTTAACTAAATTTTCGCTTCTTTTCTCTGAAATTCTTGCTCTGAAATTCTTTCCTTAACATTTTTTTCTTTTCTAGCGAATTTCTTTCTAAAATCTTTTCAGATTTCTGTTCTGAAATTCTACCACTCTAACCTTTATTTTCTGAAGAGCTGTAACTTCTCTTATCTAAACTTCAACGTTTCCATTCTGAAACTCTGACTTAGCCTTTTCTGAAGCTCTGACTTCAACTTTTCTGAAGCCTTTTTTATTTTATGAGCTTTTATAGTCTAAGCTTTATGAGCTTTTCTAAACTTCCTGAACTTTTTGAGCTCTTCTGGTCTGAGTTTTGTGAGTTTTTCTGATTTGAGATTTATGAGCTCTTCTGGTCTGAGCTTTCTTAGCTCTTCTGGTATGAGCTTTCCGAGCTCTTTTGTTCCGAGCTTTCTGATCTGAGCTTTCAGAGCTCTTCTGGTCTGAGCTTTATGAGCTCTTCTGGTTTGAGCTTTATGAGCTTTTCTGAACTTCCTGAACTTTCTAAGCTTTCTGATCTCTTCTGATCTGAGCTTTATGAGCTCTACTTTTCTTATTCGCTCTGATTTTTTTAAGCTCATCCTTCCTTCAAATGAATTTCTTTTCTGATCTCATTCCTCTCTCTCTTTTTTGCTTTGGTTTCTCTTGGCCTAGCTGTCATAGGCGAACCTTCAAACGTTCGGCAGTTCATGGGGTGGTAGTTCGTGGGTTCCCCTCATGGTGGTTGTTGAATTTGCATAATTCAATTCCATGAATTGTGCTTAATAATAATATTTTTTTAAATAATAATTGTACAAAATAGATAATCAATCGAATACGAATGAGTGAATTTACTGTTCTTTGCTCTGTTTCAGTTCCGCAGTCATTTTCATTTCTGCTTTTGTTTTGAGTTTTTGTCCTGCTGTCTTTTCCGTTCATGCTTCCTGTTCGACTTCTATTTCCACTTCCACTTCCACTTCCGAATCTCTTCCACTTCCGTTTCTCTTCCACTTCCGTTGTTGAGGGGGGCGTATATGAAAAAAATTAGAAAGCACCAAATGTATAGGAAAAAATTCACTATCTTTGTTAATCGGGCGTGAATTTTGTACATCATAATATAAAAATATAGAGAATAATTTAGATAGTGAATGAAAGAATAAAGAAACCATGATTTACGTGAAAACCCCTTAAAAGAAAGAAAAACCACGGGGAGAATTTGATAGTATTTCATTATAGAGAAATGATTTACAAAGCTAAAGTAAGCTACATAGTCAGTTTGTTTCTTATGGGTGTTGAGAGTTCATGTGTTATTGTGTCGGAGTTACATCTTGCCTTTATTTATAGGTCTTCAATCAGTTACATAGAATCTGATACAGCTTATCTAATTCTATCACAAAATAGGATCAACAGAATATTTCCTGAGATCTTACTTATCAATATTAATAATTTAGTAAATCTCGACCGTCTAATCAATCTAATGATCTTGATTAGCTTTTCTTTGGATTGTCACGTCGGTAATCCATCTACTTTCATCTTATTGGTCTATTCTTCATAACCGCCTAGTTGATTATACGGTTCTCGCTCTATCTTCTCTTCGATGAGTCTTCGTTCTAGATCTTACCACGCCTCGTGTGAGATTTTGCATATACAGTTTTATAGAACATTAAACTAAAGACAATTATGTTTTTGTGAGCTTTGATTTCGTAACCTTTGATTATTTTTTATTAATAACAATTTGATATAAATATAACATGATTTGAATATTTGATGATTTTGAAAGTATTTTATTACAAAAACTATTAACACTAAAGAATTAACTATTTACACATAAACTACTAAAAAATTATTTCGCATAAAAAATATTTACAGAAATCAACAACCATATAGCCTTGATTGAACATAAAAAATAATTATTTGGCGTGGGTAAATAAATTAATTTACATGATATTAAATAAATGTTAACACATAAATATTTATAGAGAATAGAATCAATTTATAGATATGGCTATAGAATTAATATTCGGATATTTAACTAATTTTTCTTTCTTGAATGGGGTTTGTTTTATAAACTTTTTTTCGTTGTGCCAATGTTTCTCGTCCCTTGATTCTTCTTGTCCTATTAAGCATCAAATATAGACGATAATAGATATTTAGGTAGATAACTACTTACAAAGATTATGTGCTGATGTATATTCTTGATTGATGAAGTGTACATATTTCTTTACATATAAGTAATTTGTGGGGAATGATCATTTACATATAAATAACTCTCGATATGTAAATGACTAGTTATATGCAAATAAGTTATGGTAAACAACCATACGACTATGATTCAGCATACAAATACTTTCTTACACATAATTTGGATGTGTAAATAAAACTATTCTACATAATATCACGTTACAACGATAGAATCAGTTCACAAATAATGAAAATAATTTACAAAGAATGAAAACAAATTATAGAGAATAAAATAACTAAAATAACTATTCACAAAGTAATTTACAGAGTATTTTATTTACAAAGTAATTTACAGAAGATTAACAAATTTGCAGAGAATTAATATTTGTACGCATCTACACAGCCGCTATTACTCTAGATATTAATATTGTTGACAAACAATAGATATAGATTTGATAATTAGTAGCAAATTTTTTTTTAAAATGATATCGTGGAAGATTGCTATTTACTTCTGTTTTCAAGTGAGTTTCTTTCTTGATTGTTCTTGCTGTTGAAGATCTGTACTTTTTTAGTCCATTGAAATATTCTAACAGTTGAAAATAAGCTATCCCCAAAACTCTAGATCTAGGGTTTCAATTTTCGAAACTCATGCATGAATACAAAACCAAATCTAACATGATTTGAAAATTCGATGATTTTTTAAATTGATGTATCAAGTTATTGTTAATGATTTAGTGTCTTAGTCATAAAAAAACAACATGGTGTAGCCGTTCATGCATTGAGAGTGAATATAGAGCACTGTCACACACTGCAGTAGAAATCCTGTGGACATGTTCTGATCTTCTAATGGAACTTGGTACATCTGTTACCTCCACACACCAGTAGTTTGGTCTGATAACATGAGGGTTGCTACCATTGGAACGAATCCGATAACTCAAGCTCGAAAATACTATAAATTGATTCACACTTTGTAACAGAAAAAGTGTTTCAGAAAGAGCTTCATATCAGGTATGCTCTTCTCAAGCACATATTGCAGACTTGCTTACTAAAACAATCTGAGGCTGTAGATTTGAGTTTCTCAAGCACAAGTTTAAAGTGCTTCAAAACTCACTTTCGCTTGAGGGAGCTTGAGGGGGAACATTAGACAGATTCCTAGTTCCCATTACACATTAGCACAATGCATCACAACACTTTACAACTCTGTACATTACACCTTGACAACATGTTAGGATATTCCAATGGCTTGTAATTAATTAACCTACTAAGTTAGTCAGGATTTTTTCACTTTTAGGCAGCATATATATATTGCCATTCTAATTTTCTAATCATCGTTAAGGATTATGCAAAAACGGCACATTGGCCAAGCTCTCCTCCTCTTCTTCAATTTTTACTTTAGTTGACACGAATGTTTAGGCCAGGCACCTATATTTAATAAGTTGCAAATTCGAGATGCTTTTATCTCAATCCACATTGAATTCATAACATTGACAAAGAATAAAAAAAACCTGACGGAATATTAAACCCATGACGCTATTGTTGAGGTGTAGCTTGAAAGGTGGCTTTTCATTTATATCCCACATCGGTTATTTAGTAGTTATATTTTCTTAGTTTCCTATATAAATAGGACTTCTATCGCTCCTTTTATATTGTACCAAATTGTATCAGCTATAGAGATATTTGTGTGGACCAAATGTTTAAGCCACGTGAATATTTATAGGCCCCAAAATATTCTAAGGCTATACTCTAATTTAGTATTTGGGTTTGTAAATTCTTTTGGCATTCTTTTGTACTATCTTTGTTGATTAGTGAAATTATTCTCATATTCGTCAATAGATGTAAACACACTACCGAACCATATAAATTCTTTGTGTTCTCTTATCTTTCTTTATATTTTGCATATTTCTCAATTTCCTGGGGTTCTAGTTATAACAAGCAGTATCAGAGTTGCGGTTCTATTTGAGTCTTGTTATTATGACGGCAAAATTAAGATCGATAAATTCGATGGAAAGAATGACTTCACTCTCTAGCGGTTAAAGATACGAGCCCCATTAGTTCAACAAGGCTTGCTTAAGAGCTGAAGGACAAAGACACTTTGCCGAACAAATTGATAGATGAAGAATAAGATGATCTCGTAGAGTGAGCATTTTGTGCAATTATGTTGTCACTATTTGATGAGGTGTTGTGTGAAGTATCCAATTAGTCGTCTCCTTATGCTTGGTTACGTTAGAGAGTTTTTATTTGAAGAAATCCCTCATCAACTAGCTTTAAGCAACATTTATACATTCTATGTATGATTGAAGATCATATTGATCAATTTAATTGTATTATTCTGGATTTGAATAATATTAATGTGAAAATCGATGATGAGGATCAAATTTTAATTTGATTATGTTCTTTACCTTCTTCATGTGACCATTTTATTGACACTATGTCATATGGGAGAGATAAAATAGCTATGAAGGATGTGAAAGCATATTTGTACTCCAAAGAATTAAAGAAAAAAATGTCAGAGAATCACACTGAGAATTCAGCGAATGGTTTGGTAGGTAAAAGAAGAAGTAAAGAAAATGGTTTGGAGACTAATAGAGGCAGATCTAGATCTAAGTCAAATATTAGAAAAGGCAAGTGCAACTATTATCACCAAGAAGGACACTAGAAAGTTGAATACCCAAATCTCCCACTTGGACTATGTGTTAAACCTTATATGTTTTGCCAAAAATAATTGAATGCGTTCAACTTTGCTGTCATAACCGAAATGTATCTATGACCAATCCGGTCCATCAATCATACCGACATAGGATCAAAGCAGCCTCTGTTACATCAATCGTAACTCAACCCATCAATGGTCACGTATATCAATACAACTGAATGACATGGATTATTGCTGTCATAACCATACTAGCAACCATTCACTAAAGATTCTAACTTTAATATGTTGCTGACAATTTTATTGATTATCTATGATCTTAATCCTCTCATACTAATACAAGATTATATATAACATAAGCATTATGAATGCATGTGATCTAGATCTGGATCATTGATATAGATATGCATCTTAGTGTAGGTACTTTATATAATAAGATTATATATAACATGACTTATGTGAATTAATATCTTTATTAACTTATTGTTTATTATAAAGATTTAATACACATCAATCTGATAATCATATGTAGATCAGTTTGAATCCTGAGTAGTCATGAACTCCTATACATGTCTACTGATCTTTTGATTCATTCGTTAAGATTTGTTTGTAAAACAAGCTAGTGACTTTTATTTCGGAGATTCAGTGATATGAATAGTTGGGAACATGATCTTACAAGATTTAGAATCTAAGGTTTCCTAACGGATCGTATATTGGTTCTCTTAAGTGCTAATTTTGAAACTGAGTGGTTATTGAGCGCAAATTTACAATACGATTATAAATTAGTCATTCATTAGTGAATTAATAGTACTTAAGGATCAAGAGCTAATTAGGAGGCTAAAATGGTAATTTTAATCAGTTCTAATTTATGAAACAATAATTGGAGTACAGAACTACATGAAATGATTATATCAATGGACTACACAAAAATATTCTGTAAATACATTCTATAATCTCTAATAGTGTAATTCCATATTTATAGTGGAGTAATAGGAGAATTAATAAATAAAATTATTAGTTAAAGAGTTTAATTAATAATCTGATTTCTTGAAGCTCAGGATTATAGGTTCATAATCTTTAAGTCATCTCTGTACTACGTAGTCTAGAGAGTGAATTTTTCAAGACATGATAAAATGATTGACTTGCAAAAAGAATTTTTATCCTGAAGCAAGTACATAATTATGAGATAATTATGTGTGATTAATTAATTAAAAATTAATTAATTAAATTATATATATATATAATTATCTATTATTTTTTAATCACAGATAAGTGAGATAAAATATCTAATTTGTGAAATTAGATAATTATAAATTATTATTAGATAATAATTTAAATAAACTAAATTTGTTATTGGTGAAATAACAGATAAATTGGTTGATAGGGATAATCAGATATGTTAATTTTGAATTAACTGATATTTAAATATTTATCTGATTACAATAAATATTTAATTTACAATAATTGTCACCCGTCAATCACTGATTGGGTATCAGAGATTGACATGGACTACTGTAATGCCATGTGGCACTACAGTAGTGGAGGTGCAATACTATAGTGCCATCAGAGATTGACATGGACTACTGTAATGCCATGTGGCACTACAGTAGTGGAGGTGCAATACTATAGTGCCACACGACACTATAGTGTTGCCATGTGGCACTGCAGTTGTGCACAGTTGTAGTGAATCCCATTGCAATTGTAATTTTATGATTAAAGATTATTTTCGGTTTATCCTTAATAGCATCAGTTGATGAATCAGTTCATCAATCAATCAATCAAGAATTTAGTTGAGAACACAATTGTCGTCGAGGCGATTTTTCTCTATGATTAAAGTTAATCAAGAACACTGAAAAAATACTCATCGTATTCTTTCAGAGTGTTGTCTCACTAAAATTAATATTTCTCAAAAAATCTCTAGATCTCATGTGTTGAGTACATTTAGAGACAGAAAATGCATCTTTGAATTATTCTGCGTGCCCACATACATCCTAGTGCCTTGAGGAATTGCTTGGAAGATCTTGGTGTGGATCTCGAAGTCCGTTGTTCATGGGAAAGAAGGATTATTGATTTGCGAGGACGCTTGATATAGACTACAAGAGGTAGATGATTCCTATTTGGATATGTCTTCGATTTAATATATAAATATATAATGGATCCTGAATGAAAAGAGTTTTTAATAAAAAAAATTATTTTTTAGAAATCGTTGCGTCGCGTTTGTTTTCTTTTATCGAAAAAGATTCATCTTAAATAATTCTTTTAACACGCTTCCGCTGCGCGTGTGTCACGTTCTTCAATAATTATTATCAGAGCGCTCATTATATATTTGTAACTTAAATATTGTGTGGGTGTTCTTGCATTGTTCATAATATATTTTGATATATATGAATGGATGGATGGTTTTATTTTCTGAATGTATGATTAAATAATGGATCGTTAATTGTATAATAATTATTGGGTTAGGCTTTGTTCTTTATTTTTTCTTAGATCTTGTGTAAGCCATTTTGGGGCGTAGAAATTTTTAAATTAATTTTTTTAACATGCTTCCGCCGCATGTGCGCCACGTTCCCCAACACTCATTTCATAGATCTGCTTAAAAGAAGAGAATTAGGTTTGTGTAGTTTTTTTAAAAGATGGCAGTAATTTTGAAGATGTGAAGAAATTAAAAGAATTTAACCTAAAAGCTAGATTAGTTTAGCTTAAAGTTTATTAGCTTTTTAACTTAAATAAGCTGCTAGCTTATTTCAATAAGTTGTGTCAAACGTTCTTTTAAAAATAAGTTATTTACTTATTTAAGTTATAAGTCATAAGCTCAACTTATAAGCTGAGCCAAGCAGGTTCTTACTCTATTCACTGTATATTTCATGATTACAACCTATATCTATACTCCTACAAATAAAAGGGGATATAAAGGGATGAAAGTCTAAGGAGTCGGGAAGTTTTAAGGTCATACACTAATGGTCATCTATTATTACAATCATTTGCAACATTCCCCCTTGAATTTTAATTATATGAAGAATGTGCCTTGTACCACTGAGTTAAGTAGGTCATTTATCATCACAAAGAGAAACAAATGGAACCTATCACATCGATAGATTATAAATCTAATATTATTGATAAGAAATACTAATCAAACAGATCAAAGAAATATGATGTTGGACCATATACTATTCATCTTGACAAGAAATTATCTACATGATAAGATATGTATCACAAGCACAAGGGCTATAGCTCAGTTAGTAGAGCACCTCGTTTACACGCGCGCCAATGTTTTTCAGAGGAGTACATCAGGTAATCAAAAAAAATGGATCTTATTGAAAAATCGATGTCTTACTCCATGACTCTTAGGGAACAAAAGAACAGTAGCCTGACAAAGGATTCGGTCCAATTCGAGTGCTAAAACCTTACTAGAAAAAACTCAATGGGCAGAAGCCTAGTGAAGGAAAAATAGTATATAATTCTTGTATCCAATACGCAAAGGTAAGGCGCCTCATTAAATACGTTATCAGTAAAACCCAGTGGGGTAAAACCTTGGTCAAGGCATGGTAATCTCATTCGATGTCTCTGACTCGACACATCCCAATATTATGCACTAACTTCTCAAATGTTGTGGTGGGTAATGTTTTTGTGAGTAAATCTACCAGATTTTCCTTTAAACAAAATTGTTGAACATTAACGTCACTGTTTTTATCAAGATCGTCGGTGAAAAATAATTTCGGTGAGATATATTTTTTCGATCTCCCTTGACATAACATCCTTTTAGTTGAGCTACGCAAGTGACATTATCTTCATATAATGTTGTTAGAGTTTCTTTTTAAGAAGGTAGTCTACACTTCTTCCGAATATATTGAGTCATCGATCTCAACCATACGCGGTCTCGACTGCTTTAGGGGTTGCAAGTATTTCAACATGATTCGAGAAGGTGGCTGTTAATATTTATTCTATACACCGCCATGAAATAGCAGTACCACCACACTTGAATAAATAACCGATTTGAGATTTAGCTTTATGTGGATTAGATAAACACCCTACATCTAGATAAGCAACCAACCTTGGACTGGATTTATTTGAAAAATATAAACCCAGTCTTAGAAGATAACGAAATACATTTTTAACCTCATTCCAATGTCTTCGTGTTGGAGAAGAATTATTTCTTACTAACAAACTTGCATCAAATGCTATATAAGGTCGTGTACTATTTGCAAGATACATTAATGCACTTATTGCTCTATGGCATGGTACTTCATGACCAAGAAGTTATTTGTTATCTTCATGACGTCAAAAAGTATTCTTTTTTTACATCAAGTGATCAAATGATCATTGAGGTACTTAGGGGATGTGTTTTATGCATATAAAAAATTTTAAGAACCTTTTCGATATATGTTGACTGATGAATAACAATACCATCTGTCAAATGCTCGATCTGCACGCCAAGACAAAACTTGGTTCATTAAGTAGTTTATTGCTTTTAAAAGTTCTTCAAGAGTTCCAATAATTTTAAGTCATCAACATCCACAACAATAATAGCAAATTTAGACTCTGAATTCTTTATAAAAAAAAGGGTAAATAGGATCATTTGTATATTTTTCACACAACAAATATTCACTAAGACGATCATACCACATGCGTCTAGATTGCTCTAATCCATATAAAAATCTTCATAATCTGGTCGAACAGAGTTCTTTGTAACTTGAGTTATATGCTTCAGGCATCTTAAATCTTTCAGATATTTATTTTTATAAATATCACTATCAAGTGCCATATAGATAAGTTGTAACCATATCCATTAGGTGTATATCTAATTTATCATGCATTGCTAGCTAATAAGATATCAAAGAGTAATTGCATCCACTACGGGGGAATATATCTCTTTATAATCAATACCAGGTCTTTGCAAAAATCTTATGCTACAAATTGTGCTTTATATCTTACAGCTTCATTTTTTTCATTTCTTCATCATACAAATATCATTTTTTATCTTACTGGTTATACATTTTCAGTATAGACTATAGGTCCAAAAACTAAATGTTTTGCAAGTGAATCTAAATTTACTTGAATTGCAATTTTTCATTTCGTCCAATCATTTCTATGTTTGCATTCTTTAACAAAATTAGTTTCAAAATCCACATTTTCATTCATGACATCAAATGCTACATTATATGCAAAAATATTGTTGGCAAAAATTATGTCTTTTCGATTCCATCTTTCCTCCATAGAACATAATTTATTTAGATCTACTATTTTCATCATTTTCAGGTACCTGACTCTCTTTTGGGGTTTTATCACAAGTTATGTTTAAGGTATCTTCAAAAGTACTTGTCTCCTCACTATTATCATTTGAATTGTTTGGTCCTTCTCTTTAAATAAGGAACTTTATCTTTGAAATTGATTGATTTATCATGCTTTAGGCGTGCCATTGACTCATTTGCTGAAGCACTGATGTATCGTCCTTCTCGGATATCGAGCTGGGGTGAAGCATCTACTGCTAGAACATGAGATTTCATTACTCTATTTAGGCCAATAAATGCATCTGGCCATTAATTTGCTATACTTTGCAAATGTGTTATCCTTTAAACTTCTAGTTCACATTCCTTGTTCAAAGACCAAAGTGAGATAGTGATGATGATGCATTCCATGTAATTTCTTTTTCTAGATGCTTACTTTCTCCCCCTAAGACTGTAAAAACTCTCTCATCAAAATGACAGTTGACAAATCTTCCCGTAAAAAAATCACATGTCAGGGATTCAAATATTTAATAATAGAAGGAGATTCAAAACCAACATATATTCTCAACCATCTTTAAGGACCCATCTTAGTACGTGGTGGCGAAGCAATTGGGACAAACCAAAAATTCTTGGAAAATATATAGCTCCTGACCAAAAGCCAACTATAAGGGGGAGAACTTAAGATAAGATGTTGGTCTTATTCTTACACGTGTTGCTGCATGTAAAATGGCATGTCCACAAACTGAAAGGGGGACATGCACTTTTACATACACCAGCACTTGTAAGAATACGACCAACATCTTATCCTAAGTTCTCCCCCTTACAGTTGGGTTTTGGTCAGGAGCCAAATATTTTAGTAGGTAGAACACATAAAGTCTTCATTTACCAAAATGTGATCTTTTCATTTGAAGATCGATCGACATGGCACTAAGGTGCTAGAGATGAAAGTCTTGAATTTGAACTTCCGCCTTGAAGATTGATCGACCACGACACTAAGATGCTAGAAATGAAAGTCTCGATTTTGAACTTGAGCCTTAAATCCGAGAAGCCGATTCAACAAAAATAGCATTAGAGACTCATGCTAGAAAATAAATGAAAGTAAAGACAATACTAGAACAATGAAAGATAAGAAAGACTATCGATTTGCTCTATTCACTTGTATATTTTCATGATTTACAACCTCTACTATAGGCTTACAAACAATAGGGGATATAAAGAGATTAGGAGAACAAAAAGAAGAGAGTTTCAAGAGTTAGAGAAGTTATACGGACATATAGGGATGGGAAAAAATACCCCGAGTATTTGATTTAATGGGTGAGTTTAAATATTATAAATGATATGGGTATTTAATGGGGGTATTTTTTTACTCATTATAAGTGGGTAGGGTATGGGCAATATCCAATACCCAATACTCATTGGCTACCCATTTAACTTCTTTTCATCCATCTTCTACTAGTCTCCTCTTCCAATATTTACTTTTACATTCGTCTATTTCCCCAGTCTCAATCTCTCTAAACTCTCTCTGAGTCACAACTCTTTTTGACGCGGCGATCATTAGGGGTGTGCAGTCTTCCTGAAATACTCGCCTCGTCCTGAGAAATCGTCTCAAATCGAGCGAGACAAGACGAGATTTTTACTCTGACGGGACGGGACAAAAAATTTTGACCCGTTCGGGATGGGACACGAGACAAAAAATTTTGTCTCGATTTCTCCCGTCTCGTCCCGATCTCTTTATGAATAGCCCAAATTTTTTATTTATTTTTTTGATTTGGCCCTTAATGTTTTTCAATTTTGACCCTTAAATCCCAAACCTACATGACACGAATCGATTCCCTGGCTAGACCTGTTTCCCCGGACCGACTCTAATGCATGTGTCCATGACCCTGACCCGACCCTATGTCCCTGACTTGACCCATTTCCCGGACTCGACCCCCGACCCTATGCGATGGCCCGACCCCCAACCTTATGCGCTGACTCGACCCAACCCCTCAACCCAGTGTCCCTGACACGACTCCCATACACTGTCCCCGACCCCGATCCATTTCCCCAAATTGAATCCCTCGCCTGACCCGTCCCCCTAACCCTGACTTGACATGTTTCCCCGAATCGACTCCTCGACCCCGTGTCCTCGACCCCGTGTCCCCGACCTGACATGTTTCTCTGTCTCGCATGATTTTTGTCCTCAATACGGGAGGGGATTAGAAATCTCAAAACTCGTCTCGTCTCGTCCCGTGCACACCCCTAGCCGTTATGAGCATATACAGCTCGACTGAGTCTACTCACGTAGGGGCATTTGAAAAATTGACACTGTGTATTTTGTACATACTTCATTAAACTAGTGTTAATCATCAATATATAAATATCTGTTAAGGTACTCATATCTTAATGGCTATTACTCTACCCACTCATTTAATTTAACATGAATATATGTAGTAAAAATTTAAAATGAATATTTAACGAGTATACTCATACCCTACTCAAATCCACTCATTACCATCTCTAGGGTGATAGAGTAATGATCATCCATTGTTATAATTATTTATATCAATGTTACATTATAATAAGGCATCCATTTATTTTTTCGCCTTAGTCCTTGTTTACTTTAAAGTACCTCAGTTTATAACTCTCTTTCTTTAAAAATAGTCACTTTTGTAACTATATAATTCACAGAAAAAAAATCACCTAAATTGACACGTTTTAAGATCCTTCCAAACCCCATTTAAGAGTTGGAAAAGTTCTCACATTTACAACACTACGAATTTAACCAACTTTAATATATATCCCAAACCAGCTTATCCCATTTTTTTTAAATAAAATTTATATAACCAAAAGATACTCACACATTTACATTTACAAGAGGCATACCTAAAAAAATTATATACAAGTCAAAAAAAAACTATCTAACCAAAACTACGATCAACATCAGTCAACCACCTCTAGGATACCGAATTGGATCTCAATCATCTAACCATCAGCAGGTCAACACCTTGAATAGAACCAAGGACGCAATCGAAGAGCACCCACCATACACTACCCCAGAAAATCACAAGGTAAAGCTAAGAGTGGTGACAAACTGATACAAGATAAAGATATTGACAAAATGAAAAGATTATATAGGTGCAAATTCTTCGTCAGCAGCTCCCAAGGCATCTCAGTGGCTAGGAGAATCAAACCTCAAACCTGTTTGAAGCCCGACCCAGGCTCCAACAGTCCCAGAACAAAATGGGCAATGTATTTGCTTCAAACCCAAGCCCACGCCATCACCATTGCCGAAACCATAAGAACACATCTGGAAGAATGCAAGCAGTATAGAACCTCACAAAGACGTTCTAAGCAAAATCAGAGACCAAAGCATTTAAAAACATATCTGTAGAGCAAAAGAAGATTCCTTTATAAACATGCTACAAGTTACAAAATACAAGCCAGAAAACAGAAGCAAAAAGCCTTTATAAAATAGGCTACAAGAGAGCCACCCTTGGGGAGAGCAAAGGAAAGAAACCGAGGAAGGAACAAAAGGGAAAGGAAGGGGGGAACAGGAGGAACAGAGGGAGGGGGAGAGAAGGGTTACAAAGAAGTAGAAAAGATATGGGGATTTAAGTCCCACTCCTCCAGCAGCTTTTGGCTAGCGAAATCCTCCCAGAATCCTTTAGAGTTCCATAGCCTTGATCTGATTATGTTTGTCATAACCTTGATCAGGATATGCTTACCTATGATTTTACCCGTAAATATATGAGCATTCCTTTCTTTCCAAGTATAGTAAATGAAGGAGGATAGTGATAGTCTAAGAAGCACTCCAGTGAGAGACTTGTCCTTAGAGTATCCAAGCAGCCAAGAAGTTAATTGGGGCCAGTTTGCTGCAGCATACTGTAGGCCGCATTTGGCCAAAAGGGACCCCTACACTGACTTGGTGAAATAGAAAAAGATGCTCACTGGTTTCAGCATGTCCAAGATAGAATACACAGTCCAAGCTCAAATTCGGTACAAAATTCCATTGTGCAACCTTATCTCTAGTAGCCAATTTATTAAGCAAGGCAAGCCGAGAGATAAAGCTGCACATTGGTATGTTAAATTTGAACCATATTAACTTAGACCATCTGACTTGGTCCCTGGAGGTGGCTAGGGCCTTATAAGTGTCCTATAGGGAGAATTTACCACTTAGGCTAGCTGCCCATGACCACAAATCCGGTCTGTTTACCTGAAGGGGTGGTAAGGGAATTCCTGAGTACGGAGACTAATCTTAGAGCAGGCCAAGACCACTGTCCATCCACAATGATACTGCTAACTTTGGTGTTAAGATCCCAATCGGATGCAGAGACTAATCTTGGCCCATACCTAGATAGTAAGATACCAATAGAGTGCCAGCAATCTATCAAAAGGTTAACAAATGAACCATTCCCAATAGTAACTGAACAAAATGGCAGAAATTTGTTTTTGAGTTTTAGAGCTTCCTCCACACCCATGAAGGGTTTGCAGGGTTGGAAACAAGAAAAATTGAGCTCTTCCTTATGAGATAGGCCTTGCACCAATCCTTCCAAAGGGAGCTATAAGAATTTTGGACCAAAGACCAGAGATGCTTTGCAATAGCTATTTCATTGGAGAGGATCAAATCCTTCAGCCCCAACCCACCTCGAGATTTCTCACAGTATAAGTCTGCCCAGGCCACTTTTGCACATGAGAATTTGACTTCATTACCACTCCAGAGAAAGTTTCTCATAAGATCTTGGACTTTATTAACTACTTTCTTAGGCAAAGTAAACAGTCCACACCAAAACCAGAACATAGCCAGAAGAACAGATTTAACCAACTGGAGTCTGCCCGCATAAGAGAGGTACTTAGAGTCTCTGGATTTGATTCTACTTGTAAGCTTCTTAATCAATGCTTCATGGTCATTTTTTGTCAATTTAGTAGTGATAATGGGGACCCTCATGTACCTAACTGGCAGATGGCCCATTGGGAAGCCCATGATGGAAACTAGTTCACTTTCAATTAAGGGATGAACTTCAGAGAGAAAGATGTGGTTCTTCTAAAAATTAGGTTGTAATCCTGAGAAAGCCTAAAAGATTTCAAAGCACTCTTTAAGGTCACCCTTACAGAATATCAGCAGATCATCTGCAAAACAGAGGTTGACCAGACTCATATCTTTGCACCTCCATTGGTACTGAAACTCAGAGTTTCTAGCTGCAAAGTCCAGAATCCCAGTGAGGACTTCCATTACAATTACAAAGAGGTAAGGGGAAATAGGATCCCCTTGTATGATGCCATTGGCCCCTTTGAAGTAACCAGTGAGTTCACCGTTGATGTTTACTGTATAGGAAGGTGAGGAAACACACTCCATAATCCATGAGATATAAATATCAGGGAAACTCATGTACTGTAAGGCTCTACCAACCAAGGTCCAATTGATGAAATCATAAGCTTTCCTAATATTAATTTTTAAAGCACACTTGGGCATACCTAATGACCTGTGGTAACTCCTCAGTAGTTCTTGGGTCATGAAAATGTTGTCTGAGATCTTTCTGTCTTGAATAATTGCACTTTGTTTCCTACTGATGATCTCAGGTAAAATTGGCTTCAACCTGTCCGCTAGAATCTTGGTGAAACATTTGTAAACCACATTACAGCAAGAGATTGGTCTAAAATCACTAACTGAGGAAGAGTTAGGGATATGTGGAATAAGGGTAATAGCTATAGCATTAATCTCTCTGAGGATGTGCCCAGGGAAAAATTCAAGGACTGCCTTAATCACGTCCTACCCTATAACATGCCATGCTTTCATAAAGAATCATGCATTAAATCCATCTCGCCCCGAGGCCTTCGAGTTGTACATACTAAAAATAGCTTGTTTTACCTCGTCCTCAGTAATGGGGGAGGCAAGGGATCTAGCTTGCAACTCAGTCACCTTCTTGGGGAGAACTCTATCAACAATAGACCAATTCATCTCAGGAATCTGATTTAGGGTTCCTAGAAAACCCTCATAGTACTAAAGAATATGCTTAGTGATCTCTTGGGGGGAGGATAAGATCCTGCCATGGTCCTCGAGGTGGGAGAGTTTTGATCTAATTTTGTTCTTCTTCAAGCTTTGAAAAAGAAAGTCGAATTTTGGTCACCTAGTTTAAGCCACCAAACCCTGGACTTTTACCTGAGGAAACTTTCTTCAGTCAGTCTAAGGTCAATGAAATCATTATATGCTTACTTTTCCTGAGCCTAGAGAAGAGAGTTTGATGGATCATTTGTAACTTCTTTTTTAATTTTCTCAAGGTGCAATGTGCCACTTTTTGAAGAGATATCACTATAAAAAGTCTTATTGAACTGTTTCAAGGCAGATTTAACGGCCTTGAGCTTTTGGCAGAGTTGAAACATGGCTGAACCCTCAATAGGCTGATTCTAGGTGTTCTCCGAAAGGGTCCAGAACCCTTCTCTATCAAACCAGAATTTAAAAAAATTGAAATTGATCCTTGGTTTATGGCTAGCCTTTGCTAGGTTAAGAATGATAGGGCTATGGCCAGAGATCCCAGGTGGGGCAAAAAGGCATTTGGTGTCTGGGAAGGTGTCAATCCATTGTGCATTAGCCATGGCTCTATCCAATTTACACGTTATGTATGACCCATCATGGTGGTTTGACCAAGTGAATTGACAGCCTACATAGGCAATGTCTTCTACCTCAATAGTAAAAGTACACGCATTCAAATCCTCCATTCCATCATCCCAGCCTTGGATGCCACCTATTTTTTCTGTCGGACAAGAGACGACATTAAAATCACCTATGAGGAGCCAAGGGTGCCCAAGAAGAGTGATGTGAGATCAAAGAACTCCAGAGCTTCTTCCGGGATAACTTGGAATTTGCAGCATCAATAAATGAAACAAAGCAAACAATAGTATTGTCAATAACAGATATTTTGCAAAAGATAGTTTGGCCAGTAGTATCCAAGACATCAATATGTAATACTTGGGGGCCTCAAGCTACCCAGATTCGGCCTCCCGAAGAGCACGCATTATTAGAGATAACTACCCAATTAGGGAAAATAGCTTTTCCAAATTATCAAATTTTGGTGCCTTAACTTTAGTTTCAACTAGAGAACAAAGAGATCAATTGTAGTCCTTACAGAGTTTCCTCACATCCGCTTGTTTGAGGGAGCCATTGAGCACCCTCACATTCCAAGAAGTAAGATTAAACATTACAGATTGCGTGGTGGGAGCCTCCACCAGAATCAGCAATTGTCCTACCAAGTTTGATGGGGTGGGGGTACCTTTTCCTCTTCTCTTCTTCTTCTTTGATGAGTTGGAAGAAGGAGATGGGATGGGGTAGTGAAACCAACAGCAGCTTCAGGATCAACGGAAGGGATAAGATCCAGGTCATTGATTATCTGGATGGGTTCAGCATCAGGAGAATCCACCTTAACAACTACCTCCAGTCCAGAGCTTTTCTTCCTGGCTTTCTTCGGAAGAACCCCATGTCCAGGGCTCTTTAGGAGGGGTGGGAGGGGGAGAGTGGTCTTTGGGGGAAGGTGGTGGAGAAGGGATAGGGGATGGGGATTTTGGGGATGGGGAATTTTGTTGGCTGGGGGAGTGTTTGGGGCAAGCATAAGGTCTGAAGCTTCCGGATCAACCTCCTTCTCCTTCTCCTTCTTAGCTTGTACAGAATTACGGTCGTGCCCAAATATTAATTAACCATTCCACTTCATTGACTTCTGCTATCGTTAAAAACTTAAGTCCATGCCTTAATTGCACCGGTTTTTTTTTATTAAATTAGATCCCTAAACTAATTATTTTGTAATAATAGACTCATATACTAATTTTTGTTTATCTTGGATCACATTTCACTCAAAAATATATTTGTAAAATTACATATTTACCCTTCACGTTATCTAAATATCTATCTCACTCTCTCTTTCTCTCTTTCTATGTGCTTCTGCGCTCTCTCTCTGTAGAATGAGTTATTACCCGAAGAAGACATGAATGAACCGAAGAAGATGACCTCTGCGTTCTTGCCAAAAAGGACGAAAAAGATGACTGAATCTCTGCAACCGAAGAAGACAAACCAGTTTTGAAAATGGGTTTTTGCCTATTTTTACAGACCTGAACCAGATCTAGCCACAAACCAGATCTGAAATGAAAAAATATTCCACTATCCTCAAGCTTGAAACTACTAATTTCATCTGTCATAAAATTGCATGTTAAGAATATGAGAAATTACCGATAAAAAAACCGCATGAATGACAGTCAAAATTGAGCGATAAAGGGTTAAAAAAGTGAAACGTCGAAGAAGAACTAGTTTCAGTAGTTCTGGGAGGTAATAGGATGCTGATTTTTCAGTAGTACTGACATCGTGTAGCCATCGTGTAGTCTACACGATGGGTACACTGGCATCGTGTGGCCATCGTGTAGTCTACACGATGGGTACACTGGCATCGTGTGGCCATCGTGTAGAGAACACGATGGGTACACTGGCATCGTGTGGCAATCGTGTAGAGAACACGATGGGTACACTGGCATCGTGTGGCCATCGTGTAGAGAACACGATGGGTACACTGGCACCGTGTGGCCATCGTGTACTCTACACGATGGGTACACTGGCACCGTGTGGCCATCGTGTAGCTCATGTACTTAAATTTATGAACAAAATATTCTTCGATTTGATATATTACGGGCCATGTGGTTCAACCCGAGTCAAAATTTACTCCCTCTAAAAGTTTATCGGACCGGAAACATTAAAAAAATTTAATAAATTTTTAAAATATTGAATTTATATTTTATTCTTCAATTTCAAAAGTATTCTTGATAGAAGATGTTTGTTTTCCCATCGTGTAGTCTACACGATACTCATTTTCCCATCGTGTAGTTTACATGATGGCTACACAATGCCAGCATACTCATCGTGAAATCTATACGATGGTTACAAGACGTCAATACAATCATCGTGTAGTCTACATGATCTCAGTGTACCCATCGTGTAGTCTACACAATGGCTACATGATGTCAGTGTACCTATCGTGTAGTCTACACGCTGCTCATTTTTCTATCGTGTATCTACACGATGTCAGTGTACCCATCATGTAGTCTACACAATGGCTACATGACAGGAGTGTACTCATCGTGTAGACTACACGACGGGAGTACACTGACGTTGTGTAGCTATCACGATGACTACACGACACCAGCACACCCCATCGTGTCGTACAAAATTAACAAACCTCATTTCTCTCTCTCTCTCTCTCTCTCTCTCTCTCTTTACGGGTTTCTCTCTTTTAAATCTGGGCAAAAACTAAAATTAACAAAATCCATCAAATTTCGTCTGAAATTCAAGTTTTCCAAAAAAAATGAAATAAATGAACTTTCAAACAACGCTTAGAAAAAAAACATTCTCAGAAAATTCATGAGCGGGAAGAAGAAAATAAATAAATATTTTATTGTTGCATGAAAAATGAAAAAGACGAAGAAGAAAATGAAGAAGTGAAAAAAATGAAAAATGAAGAAGGAGAATGAGGTGAAGGGTAAATGTAACTTCACATATGCATTTTGAGTGGAAGATGAGTCAGAGATCAGGATAAACAAAAATTAATATATATAGGTTCATTTCTACAAAATGATTAATCCAGAGATCTAGTTTAGCAAAAAAAAACCCTTACTACACCATATTAACACACTTACTTTAGAAATCTTACACCAAATAATCACAAAATCCTTTTCACCTCCGCAGGCTTCTATCTTCACCAATGGAATCAAGGGATCAACATCTTTCATCAACTTCCGGTGGACCCAATAATTCTGAAACAAGAATGCCATCAGAGCCACATATAATTGGTCGATCACCTCAGCAGACGACACCACATAAGGCACATAAAGACTCACACAAGATCAAGAAGCCCCCTCCGCCATCAGAATTATCTACCATGAAACGCCGAAGATCATCTACATCGACCCTAAAGACTTCAAGGACATTGTTCAAAGGCTCACTGGCAAACCCCCGGCCGTCTCCTACCTCATCTTCCAGTACATCGTCTAGTAGCCCTTCTGAAGAAAATAAATTAAAGCTAGACGGCTCTCTACCAAGCCTTTTCAAGATTTACCAAGAATCACGCAACTTCACCATTCCATCTCCATCGTCCTCTGACGTCTTCTCGCCTTATCATAGTTTACACGAACACTACGGCGAACTGATATTTCCGACCCCGGCCTTACAATATGGTACATTATCAAATCAGCAGAATGTGGAACGGACAAAAACTTTCCGGGGTCAATCACAAGTACCTCAGCCTCAGCTTCCTTCTCAATTCAACAACGTACAGGTCAAGAGATCACTCACTGATGTACCATCTAATTTATCATCTTGTTTTCCATCTCCATCATCCTCCAACGTCTTGTCACGTCATCATAATCTCCGAGAAAACTACAGCAGACCGACATCTCCAGTGGTGCAATATTGGACATTACCAAATCAGCAAAATGGGGCAAGACAAATTAGAAGAGAAGCTGATGTGACAAAAGGAAAAGAGATGGGTAGTAAAGTGAAATGGACAAGGAAAACAACATTCCCGAGAGAAGCAGAACCTCAGAGTCTTCTTTATGCATTCAACGATGTATCGGAGGAAAGATTCATTGACGTACCATCTAAGCCATCATTTCCATCTTCATATTCCTCCAACGCCTTGCCGTTAGAAAACTACGGCGGACCTATATCTCCGATCAGGCAATATGGTACATTATCAAAGGAGAAGAATGTAACGGCCAAATCAGAAGAGAAGTTGATGTAATATTGAAGGATAGCGAAGTAGTCTGGACAACAATTTTCCCGGAAATACAATCGCCAGATGATACATCTTTCTCAAGTCCAATCCCATCAAACTCTTTCTCAGCCTTCAGATTTGGAGACTAATAAATAATCAAAGTTTTCCGGATAATTTCAAGTAATTCTTTTTCACTTCTTTTTTACAATTCGTAGGTTTAGACTTTAGAATGGTTAGATTGGAACAATTGATTCATTTTTTTATGGGGTGGAATTTTTTGTTTGATAGTTCTTAATGACTTTATGTTCATCTTCTGAATTGGAAAAGAAAATAATCAGGACATTGATTTTACGTTTAATTAGATGAAGAATCCCGACATTTGATGGTTAGATAATGTCAAAAATGAAAAAGGAAAAGAAGACGAGATTTGATCTTCCGATGGTTTGATAGCGACTCTTCAGAGTAAAAACAGAGGTTCCAACCACTTGAGCCCTCTTCCTATCACTTTGGACTCGTCCTTGATCAGTTCTTTTCTTGCAAATTGATGACATTATTGTATTAACTAACAAATACTCGTCCTTGATCACTTGTATTAACTTACAAGTGCTACTGATACTGAGTCACATGCTCAAATCGTATTCACATCCTTTATAATTTAGGAATACAGTCTCCCTATATGTTGACCTCAATACTAAATAAAAATAAGAGTAATTATAATTCAAGATTTAGCTAGAACTTTACTAGCATATTTCATTTGGTATTGTAGTTTGAAGTGAAGCTCTCAACATCCAGCACATTTTTCCCATCCAACTTTTGTTTTCACTTTTGTTTTAATGGATAGAGGGGGTTGACCTCACCACCCGACGTTACGACTCACCACGCACCACCCGACGTTACGGCCACCCACCACCCGACGTTACGGCCACCCACCATCCTAGTTTGTCCATAATATTCACTAGCATGAAAGAGAGTCATGGCTGAATGCAATTATTTAGATTCAAAACTACTTTCCAGATATGAAGACGTACTTTTTCAGATTATCGTGATTGTGTATAATATATCTTCAAATCCCAGCTCTAACTCTCAGCACAGACGTCTCAAAAGCATCCTCAGACTGAACATGCACACCACAGAAGAAAACTTCCAAAAGGAAGTGAAAATGAGACAAACAACACTATACAGATTCTTTATATCAAAAGCGTAAAGCACAAAAATGGACATCATGAGCTACAATCATAAAGTACCAGAGTTACTTAAAGGACTAATTGGGCTTCGCGTACACCGAGTTAAGGCTTTTGCGTGGTCTCTTAAGTGTGAAGCTTGTTTTCCTCGAAACACACCCCACAAATATAACTTGTCTTGAAATCCTGCAGGCAAATCAGTCCATGATGTTCTTTACTTAGATTCATTCAGAAGGAAGATGAATTAAAGGGGTAGTTAATGAATGAAGCATGATGGCCAACTAATAAAGAGACTTTTTGGGCAAAGTTATATCTCCTGGAGGCAGATCCTTTCCTGTTCTGTTGAACAGGAGAGCATCATGTTCAATCTACACCATTCATTTAGAAAACAACCGATCAGATCTGACATTAAAAAAGACAAAAAAAAGTCGTATCTGACTTTACTTTTTTTCATTTTCGTTCTTGGCAGATCTGGATTGTTCAGATCTGAGTCAACAGCTAAGATTTGCAATACATTTCATTCATGTTGGATTTGAGATATGTATCTGCATCTCTTACAACCAGAATTTTGATAAGGAGGTATGGTTCGGGGATTGAATCCCACAATTCTCAAACCTAAATTACTCATCCCGAAAAGAAAATAAAAGAAATTTGATACTTACTCCAATAATACGATGGCAATATGGTAGATGCGAACACCAATAGTTCTGCATTTTCCAACACAACCCGCATTGCAAGGTCTTGGGAGATCAATTTATTCAGTACGATGTCAAACGTGTTTTCATTTCTGCCACAGGATAATAACATAAACATCTCGAGGAGCAAAATCACAAGAAAAATATTTATGCCATAAGATAACATTAATATTACTCAATATAGACAACCAAAATATTTATGCCATAAGATAACATTAGTATTACTCGATATAGACTACCAAAATATTTATGCCATAAGATAACATTAGTATTACTTGATATAGACTACCGTGAGACAGAGACCAGTCACCTTTTGCTTCCTGAAAAGAAGTAGAGAGCAATGCTATGATCACTTGGTCCCCATTTCTCAAATCCTTTTGGCCACACATCGCGCCTATGAAATAAATCTGCAGAAAGTAGTTCCGGTAACAATTTTGCCTCCTCGTACACTTTGGAGCAAGCCAAGCTAGACAAATGGGCTGCAACCTCAACAGTATCAAATATTTTATTCCCAGTTGATAAACTTCCCCTATCAATACACGGAACCATTTTTTTATCAGGCAAAAGAAAATTGCAAGTTTATAGCAACGCATAATATAGAATGAAAAGGAAGTCTATTACCTCCAGACTGGATTTATGATAGGTCGCGCATCAACATAATAGTGATCTACAAAATTTGGGGTGTCAGTAATAGTTATATGTTTGTTTACAACAGATTCAGCCCTTCTCGAAGAGTTAACCCTATCTTCAAGATCCAATTCCTCCTGACATCTGAGTGTTGTACCTTCTTGAGCCTCGGCACAATGCACTTCAATTAGTTGAAGAGGAGGGGTGTCTTCGCCTACCAGCGCCTCAATTTCATCCTTTGACTCAATGATATCTTGTACCTCACTCTTTGAGGTTTTACTCAATCCTTTGTTATGCTTCTTCTTCAACCTTTTACTCAATATTTTGATAGGCTTCTTCTTCTTCACCTTTTTACATGGCGTCAGTGGCACTTTTGTATCGCCAGAAACTCCTCTACCAGTTGAGAGTGCATCAGATACACTATGAGAAGGGATTGCTTCACAATCATGACAATACCATGTAACATATTCATCAAAAGTTTCCGGAAACACATCTAAGCAATAGCTGTCAACAAATAAAGATCAACAAGCATAAGTGCACTCACCAAATTAGGGATGAAATTGAAGTATCATACAACTTTTTCTGTCAGCAAAAGCTTTCTCTAAGGAGGAAAATAGATCATATAAAATACCACATAATAACGATACAGGTATTGAGAAACAGTGAAACTTCATATCTAAATGTCAATTTGATTAAACGACGCTTAAGGGCATCTTAGTTTGAAACCATGAGCAGCACTTTTTACATGTCTGTCAATCAACAAACCGTTTGCCACTACACTTACATAGTAAACGCAGAGATTTGGAAGTAAAAGATAACATACCGATGAATACCATAAACCTGACATTTATCACAATAAATGATGGCCACAGAGAAGCCTTTGCCACCACATTTCTGACAAATAGTCACCTGCAATAGCAAGCATCACAGTTACTGCAGCATCTTCAGGTCAACCTTTATCAATAACTTAAAGGTAGATTTTCTTAGCCTTGGCTAACTGACGGTACCATAGACCAGTAAAATAACTTTAGGGCAGCCAAAGATGGAGACAGTAGCATCTCAATCTAGGAAGTCAATGGCCAGCAAGTATGACATAAACAACGCATCAGATACCATACACAAAGATGTAGCTTAATATCAAACAGCTCTAACACTTCATGGAAAAGCTATATCACCAGAATACCAGATTACTAAATCAATCACTAGTAAGCATGCTTAGACACAAAGATCAAGGTGGCAGGAATGGCTGGAAAAGGGCATGCATACACGATGAGATGCATGAAAAGGAAGAACAGACCATAGGGCATGCATACACGATGAGATGCATGAAAAGGAAGAATAGACCATGCCATTTCAAAACGTGATGGACAAGTTAGTAACATATCATATACTACCATCTTTTTCCAGTGACCACTTTTATCCGAGCAAAATATCAAGCTACATGTATGATAATCAATAGTAACTTATTTTCATCTCTTTTTTAGTTCTATAAGGATTGGAAATGTACCAAAATTTTGAGAAAACATGTTAGAACATTCTAAATATGTATATTCAATTATTGGATGTGCCCACAATAGAAAGTAGAAACATTAAACACTACTCTATGTTAAACGTCCTGGACTCATTTTTTAATTGTCCAAAGTGCACCTGAGAATGTCCAGGAGAGAGATGATGTCTCACGTAAGTCCAAACATGCTAGCATAGGACTTAAGAGAGGTATTTATGCGTCACAGTCCACCAAATAAATGGACTGTGCTTCACAAATGCTGTTGAAACCAATTCTCTTGTAATACTTCATAGGATGTGCGCAAAGCCATGATAAATAATGATAAAGCAGTCATTTCACTTGCAAACACAAGCATTTGTTGCAGTAAGATGTAGGATATCCAGATCAAGCAAAGGACAAAAGACCAAAAAACAAATCGGTGCAACTTTTTCAACAAACAATGATAAGAACTTAAAATCATGGCCAACATTTAGAAATTAGATTGACCATATATATCAAGTGCTGTGTGTTCATAAATGACCTAGAATAAGGCATAGAACTTCTTCAAGCTTTCAAATTTTTACTTTTCTCTCCAGATTGAATTGAAGATAAAGTTGACTAAATAAATTCAAGTAAGAAATAAAAATGAATCTCACTTGAAAACAGCAAGTAGAGCTTAGATTCTATAATTGAACAGTCCTATTTGATATAATTTTGAGTCATAACTACTTATTGATAAAAAAAGATCCATAACTATAGGACTTGAAAATAGAATTTCAGAAAAGAAGGTAAACCAATCATTCAAAATTATTTAATTAGAAAAAACT
The DNA here is from genome assembly GCA_003255025.1 of Datisca glomerata. Lineage (NCBI taxonomy): Eukaryota > Viridiplantae > Streptophyta > Magnoliopsida > Cucurbitales > Datiscaceae > Datisca > Datisca glomerata. Next base: position 46,975 of record QANY01013470.1, read on the forward strand.
TATTACTAGATAGAGTAGATCCAAAAGTCCTAACACTGTAAATCTATTATAATGACACGAATAGTGGTAAATTTTCAAAAGCCACATTGACGTCACAGACTTGCAAAGTGACATATTCTTCTAAAATTGTCGGGATATATTTGCAAATAGTAGCAACTCGACAATTAACATTCTTGTATGGATGTTAATTGTGGTTTGCATTCTCTGAGGGCATGGTAGTGTATAAGGCAAGTTAAAAATGCTGGCAACAATTTGTCTCCTATTTGTATGAACACCCACTCCCCTGTTCAAATTTTGTTCTATATGATCAATCAAGCACAAAGAGCTTGATTTCCAGTTCGACAGCCTTATACACTACCATAGCCTCACAGAATGCTAACGATGTTCATGCATCACATCGCACCAATATACAAGAAAGGGAAAAGGCAAAAGGAAAACAGTGAGAATCTTGGGTCGATGCAGAAAAACCCATTAACCATATCTTAACTCTGAATCTCCCTACCCATACAGATTCGAGCGCAAGATAATAAAAAAGGAATGGGACCTAAAAACTCACCATTGACGGAAAAGATTCAAAGAAGCATTGCAAGTCCGGTCGATTTTGTCAAGAAAAAACGATGCTGAGAGCTCTGGAACAAGAACAACTGAGAAAATCAGAGGTACAGAGAACTCAATACCAATTCAGACATGAAAAAATGCCTAAGAGGTGTAGATTTAAGAGGAATTCAACCAAATTTTTATAATTATTTGGTGGTCCACAACCCTAGTCTGGGGGTTCACTGGAAAAGGGAAGAAGTGGGGAAAATAGTATATTTGTAATTTGTCGAACCAAAATAGGAAGGAGATTAGGTAGTGACGGCGGCGAGAGGCGTCGGTTGGCAAATGAGAAAAAAGAGCGGCGCGTGTTCCGCATACGTGGCATATAACGCTGCCTGATAGCAACGAGACTACGCGCGAATGTTGTAGTTTGAAAAACAAAAGCTAAGCTCAGAACCAGTCTAACCACAATGCCTTAAAAAATATTATATTTTGTAAAACGTGTACATTTATCATATATTTATTATCACATGTATAAAAATTATTATATTTTATTTAAATTTTAATTAAATAAATAAATTTTTAAAATTTATAGAATGTATATACGTGTCTTCAAATAATATGAAAGAATATTGAATATGTAGTACTCCAAAAGTACTTAAAATTTTTTTGAGGATTTGATCGTCTTATGCTCTGTTGACTAGAAGGGTCATGTTTTCCTTCCAACCGAGAAATCATTAAGACTACCGGTCACAATGTGTTCAGTAACTATGTCCGTAAGATTGAAATATTAACAGTTAAGATTTGTTTTCATTTAAAACAAAATTTTGTTTTAAATGAATCATAATTAAAGTATGTATAGTCCTCGCCACATTGTGGCCGGTGCACCCAATAATTTCCCCCCTCAAATAACATGATTTTGCTGAAAATTTTGAAAAAAAAAATTAAAATTTGTACGGAACGAGAAGTTTAAAAACAAAGAAGTTAGTTTATCTAAGATTGTACCGAACCGGTTCTTTTTTTTCACAAAATAGATGATACAAAAACAACGAACAAAACAGAGTTAAGGAGATATAAACCCACCTTATACAACTTTCTTATACTCATTCAAGTGACAAATTAAGGGAGAAAGAAAGAAATTATCTAAACTAACCATGTCATGCCTAGGCTATAAGAAGTTATAGCATCACTAACAAAATTACAGTTTATTCTAACCCACACTAAAGAGAAACCAGAAACTTGATTGATTTTTTAATGAACCTCATTAACAAGGTTGATGAGCTTCCAATCACCACAGGAATTGGACTTGATCCAATTAATAGCAACCATTGAATCACTCTCAATAAGACCATTGGCCCAAACAAAAGTAGCCCGATCCATACCACTCTTAATAACCAAAATCTCACCGTGCAAAGCAGAAAAAGCTCCAACCTGTCTTCCTTCCACAACCACTTCTCCCACATTCGAAGCCCTAGAAATCAAACCAATTGCGCACTCGCCTGAGAAGGGGAAGAAACAAGCATCACAAATGATTTTTATTTACCCATCACTCGGAAGAGTCCATGACGAAGAACTAGCTGAAACTGAGGAAGAAATACGCGGACTAGAAGCAGAAGAAATTCACGGACCATATCTGTTCGAACTCTTCGAATCACTAGGAGGAGTCCATGAGGAAGAAAATTGCAAACCAGAAGCAGAAGAAATTCGTGTTACACACCCATAATGTTTAAGTGGATTGGAGCTAAGTAAGCTAGGGAATTACTTTAATTGATAAAAGGTATTTGAGGTTTTATCTTTTGAATTCAGTTGGGTCTCGACTAAGTTGTGTTGTTCCAGTAATAACCATTATCTATTATGTAAGTTGTTATTTGTAATGCACCAGTCCGTGCATAGTGGGTTAGTTATTTTCCTTTTTTCTTTGCAAGTCTGTAAATTCCTATTAAAGGCCAGAAAGTTATGAAAATTATGATTTGAATCTCAATTGTGTCGTGTGCATCTGAGGAGGTTTTCTGGCTCCTCAAATTGCAAAATTCCCTTGAAGTAATAGGTTGGTATCGGAACCGCATTACTCCGACATGGATGAGGGAACATGATTTTCACAGTTATCTGAAACAGTAAACAATTTACAAGGGGTACTCACTGCCCTGAAGGAAGCGCAATTTAGAGAAAGGGTGCTAATAGAATGTGTGTTGCTGCAACTTAATAATTTGGCATCAGGTTATGATAGCTTGGTACAAATTACAACTAAACTTAGTTCAGGGGAAGGGGCTTCTAACAATGTTAAAGTAAATATTAATCCTATGTTTGATGGACACAGGGAAATCCAGGCCTGATCTCTTCGATTGGATTTTCGTCTCAATGAGGAAGGTCCCAGCAAATAGATCTTGAAGGCGCAACAGTTCTTCAATTATTTTGTGACTCCGGAGGACCACAAGCTGGAAATTGCTCCTTTCCACATAGAAGGGAAGGCTAACTTGGTATTATTGCTTGAAAGAATCAAGCCCAGTGATAAAATGGGGGGGACTTCTTGGAGGCTCTCCACACCAGATTCGGGCCATTAGCATACAAGGATCTAGTGGGTATATTCACCAAATTGAGACAAACAGGGAGTGTAGAGGATTATTAAACAGCTTTTAAGATCATGTCTAATAAAATAAATGGGGTAAGTGAAGAGTTCTGTTTAAGTACTTTTCTAAGTGGTTTAAAATATGAATTGTGAATTATTGTTACTATGTTCAAAACAAATACTCTTGCTGCTGCTTTTGGTTTGGCTCGGCTATAAGAAGAAGTGGCCAGAAAACAGTACCCTTGCTGAAACACTCAAGCCCAAAAACAGCCTATATACAACTCATTCAAACCCACCCCTCTCTGGTTACCTGGACAAAATCCCATACCTAGATTACTAGCCCCAAACCTAGTACTTAGACTTCCAGCCCCCCAAAACCTGAGACCTAACCCACCAGACCAAAGAAGAAACCTTTACCCCATAAAGCGTATAAGTCCCAACCAAATGCAAGAAAGAAGAGAAAAAAAGGTCTATGTATTTTGTGATGAAAAGTACCATCAATGACATAAATGCAGTACGCCCAAACTATACTTACTAGAGGGAATGGAATTTGGAGGGGAAGGAGAAGAGACCATTAACCAACATGATACAGAGACTATACTTGTTGTCCAACAAGCTGAACTATTGGGCATATCTTTGCATGCCATTGCAGGCACATCTTCTCCCAAAACCATGAGGTTAGTTGGGAAAATCGGTACATGCTCAATTATTATTCTCATTGATATTGTTAGGACACATATTTTTAATGATGTGAATGTAGCAAGAAGGGTTAAACTACCAGTGCAGGAATGCCACTTGGCAGTCCAAGTTGCTAATGGGGACACCCTTCCTTGCCTTGGTTGTTTTAAGGCATTTCTTTTAAAGATGTAACATTTTAGCCAACCTATTTTTATTAACCCTAGGAGGTTGTGATGTTGTATTGGGTGTAGATTGGTTAAGGAGTTTAGGAACTATTCAGTGGAACTTTGCTGATTTAATTATAATTCTGTAGGGCTTGAGGTTACCCGAGAAGGTCATAGAGGAAGAACATAGTGTGAGTAAGGCTTCCCTTGTAGGTGGAAGAGGAATATGGTTGCAGTTTATGGAGGTCAGTGACCATCCAGGAGGAACACCAGTAGAGCCTGCCATGCAAGCTATTTTGGATGAATTCAAAACAGTGTTTGCTGAACCCAAAGGACTCACAACCCCTGGGAGTCATGACCATCAAATCCTACTCCAAGAAGCAGCTAAACCAATATGTGTTAGGCCTTACCGATACCCCTATTATCATAAAGAAGAATTGAGAAGTTAGTCATGGAAATGCTTAAATCTGGGATCATCCAACCAAGTCAAAGTCCATACTCTTCACCAGTTCTCTTGGTAAAGAAGGCGTATATGAGTTGGCACACGTGCATTGATTATCAAGCTCTTGACAAAGATACCATCAAAAATAAGTTTCTTATTCCTAATATGTATGAGTTATTGGATGAAGTTAATGTTGCTGAGTTGTTTTCTAAACTTGACTTGCAATAGGGCTACCATCAAATCAGGATGAAGCCTGAAGATGTGCCTAAAACTGCTTTTCGTACACACGAGGGGCATTATGAGTTTCTAGTGATGCCTTTTGGGCTCACCAATGCTCCATCAACCTCTTAAGGGTTGATGAATGGGATATTCGGGCAATATCTCAGGAAGTTTGTGCTAGCTTTTTTATGACATATTTGTGTATAGTAAATCTGTTGAAGAACAACACCTAAAAGCTGTCTTAGAAGTTTTGAGGTGACATCAGTTGTATGCTAAGACCTCAAAATGTGTTTTTGGTTGTCGGGAGGTAGAGTACTTGGGTCATGTTATTTCCAAAGAGGGAGTCAAAGCTTTATCCATTAAAGATTACAGCAATGATGCAGTGGCCTGAACCTAAAAATTCTAAGGCTCTAATGGGATTTTTGGGATTAACTGGTTATTATAGGAAGTTTGTAAAGGACTATGGAAGTATTGCAGCCCCTCTAACTACTTTAATAAAAATAAGTGGAATGAGGAGGCCAGCCAAGCATATGCAACCTTAAAGGCAGCCACAGTGACCCCTCATATTCGTGCCTTACCAGATTTTTCCAAAATATTCGTGGCGAATGTAATGCTTTTGGAAATGGGTTGGGATCTATTTTAATGCGGGAAGGAAGGCCTCTAGCTTATTTAAGTCATGCATTAAAAGCTAAAAAATTGTTTTTATCCACTTATGAAAAAGAATTTCTGGCTCTTGTGTTGGCGGTTTAAAAATGGAGACATTATCTATTGGGGCTCCGATTTAAAGTAAGGGCGGACCTCCAAGAGGCACCTTTTGGAGAGAAGGTTGGAACACCTTTTCAACAAAATTGGATAAAAAGATGTTAGGCTTTGTTTTGGTGTGCAATATCGCAGTGGCAAAGGAAATAAGGCAGCAAACGCTCTCTCCAGGTTACCTGGTCAAGTGAATAGTTCAGAATCAGAAGGGACCATGATTAATTATGGAGAAGTTAAGGCCATCAGCATGGTTACTTATAATTGGTGGGAATGGCTCCATCAAGTATACCACCAAGATCCCCAGTTGCAGCATTTACTCAACAATTACCATCAAGGTATCTTGACCCCCTCAAGTACCAGCTTAGAGGAGTGTTCTTATTCTACAAAGGGAGGCTACACTTAGGGACCCTAAAGGAGCAATTGAATGTCCATGAACAAATGGTTAGAAGGGTACCTAGGTGCTTTACCAGTGATAGACCCAAAGATTGGGCCAGTTGGTTAGCTTTAGTCAAATGGACATTTAATACCTCAGAGCATTCCTCCACAGGGTTTAACTCCTTTGAGATAGTATATGGACAAGATTCACCATGACTCCTCCCATATGAACCTGGGACCACGACAGTACAAGCAGTTGAAGACGAACTGAGAAGTTGAGATTTCATCCTTACCTGGGCACGAGAAAACCTGCAAGAATCTCAAATGAGAATGAAGTTATACGCAGATAAAAAAGAGAATAGAGAGAGAATATAGCATGGGGGATTGGGTCTATTTGAGGTTAAAACCCTACAGACAGATGGCAGTTGCAATGAGAAAAAGCTTGAAGCTTTATCCAAGGTATTTCGGTCCACTTCAGATCACTCAAAAAATTGGGAAAGTTGCATTCAAGCTCGATCTACCTAAAGAATCCAAGATTTACCCCATATTTCACATCTCTTGCCTCAAGAAGAAAATTAGAACTCAGGTAAATCCTAACCCTAGGTTGCCAGCAGTGATGAAAAATGGCACAATGGCCCCCGAACCAGAGAAAATTAGAAATGAGGCTCAAGAAAAAAGGAAATAGTGATGAGTTGATTTATTGATTCAATGGAAAGGAGCTAACAAGGAAGAGGCTACCTGGGTTGATGCAGATAAGTTACGCATAACATATCCCGAACTCGTGGGTGAGTTCTTTTGAAGGGGAAAGTTATATGTTACACGCCCAAAATGTTTAAAAGGATTGGAGCTAAGTAAGCTAAGGAATTACGTTAATTGATAAAGGGTATTTTAGGTTTTGTCTTTTTAATTCAGTTGGGTCTAGACTAAGTCAGTTCCAGTAATGGCCATTATCTATTATGTAAGTTTTTATATGTAATGCACTAGTCCGTGCATAGTAGGTCAGTATTTTACTTTTTTCTTTGCAAGTCTGTAAACGCCTATTAAAGACCAAAATATTATGAATGAAAGTATGATTTGAACCTCAATTGTGTCGTGTGCATGTGTGGAGGTTTTATGGCTCCTCAAATTGCTAGAATTTATTTAATTAAATTTCTTGGAAGAAATAATTCACGGACCAGATCTGTTTGAAACCTTTTCAGAGAAATCAAGTTATCTGTTTGAAGCCTTTAAGCTTCTCGCCGACTTCCCAGATTTCTCAAAAAATAAGCACATGAGGATAAAGCACGTGAGGACAAAACCAACAAACCAACAACAGAAGCCGAGGCCAAGCTTATCGAGATCTCTAAACTAGAACCAGGTAAACATAAATTAGCTTTGGAAAATTACAACCCCCTTCACCCGGATGAAAAAGATCCCTAACTTTGAAAAATGCAGAGACCTTAAGCGTCACGACTTTGAAAGTATAAGGTTCAGAATCCAAGCATCATCTCATATATCAATATTACTCCCATCACTCACACTCTGTCTCACGCCATGCATCAGAATTTTTTTACCTTCACATAAACTACGCCAGCCTCATGATAGACGTCTCCCAATCGAAGCAAAAAGAAAATCAAAATCTCAGAAATATTTACTCTTCAGGAATGAGACAAGCAGAGAATTCGAGTTAGACAGGATCTGCCATCATTGTTTATCCAACAACGTTAGATTCAAAGCAGATAAGTCTTTAAACCCCAATCCACCCTCGAACTTGGGACGAGCAAATCTATCTCACGAACCCCAGTGGATACTTGACTTGCACACAGATGAGCTCCACCAGTAATTTGTCAGATAACTATAAATTTTCTTACACATAGAGATCGGAAGCTTGAAACAAGACATCGTATAGTTGAGGATAGCCATCACCATAGACTTGATTAAAATTTCACAACCCGTCAGAGATAAGAATTGTTTTTACCATCCCGATACACGCTGAATGATTATGGCCATAATGCTTCTAAAAATCTCAGTCTTCCAAACCCCAAAATCAATCTCCACTCTCAAATATTTTTCTAACAAGCTCATCTCATGCCTGACAAGCCAACAAGATCATCTTGTCTGAAGCGGGGAATGTTGCTACCAAAGATAATTAAATTTTTCTACTTATTAACCTCTTACCTTGAAGTTGTGCCATATTCACTCAGAATATCCAACAACACCACAATCTCAGCGTCATAAGCTTTACAAAACATCAAAGAATCATCAACAAAGAAAATATGCCAAATACCAAGACCGGATGCAGATGCTCGGAAGCAAGAAATCAAGTCGATATCATTAGCCCTAGTGATCATCCTTGAAAGAACTCCAGCACAAATAATAAACATGAACGGGGATAGAGGATCTCTCTTTCTCAGACCTCTACTCGGGGAAAAACTTTTACTCAGCTCACCATTCAGAGAGATATACTATATTTAATAGTTGAGATGCATTCAAAATTCCATTTCCTCCATTTACCAAAAAACTCGAACTTCTCCATGGCCCCGCCAGAAGAAAATTTCACTCGACTCTATCGTACGCTTTGAACATATCAATTTTGATCGCCACATCGCCTTTTTTCCCTTTATTTCGAATCCGAAGAATGTAAAATCTCATGTACAATCATTACATTATCAATAATATGACGACCAAGAATAAAAGTACTTTGACCAACTCCTATAATCTTATCAATGACCCTTCTTAGACGATTAGTAAGAATCTTAGAGATCATTTCATAAGAGATATTACAAAGACTAATAGGACGAAACTGAGACATATTCCTAAGACAATTCACTTTCGGGATGAGTATAATGTACGTATGATTAATGTCAGAAGGAAAATAGCAAGTATTAAAAAACCTATGTACCATAGTGATGACATCCGAACTGATTATATTCCAAATTTGATAAAAGAAGGCGGCATTGAAACCATCTGAACCTGGAGATTCGAAAGGGTGGATGCCTCGAGCTGTTGCCTGAATCTCATCGACTGTGACTTCCTCATCCAAAATAAATTTGTCATCGTCATCAAGATGATTGTCACAATTCACCAACATCGACTCAATCAATTCCACACTAGGGTGAGAAGAAAGAAATATGTTTTGATAATACTATAAAGCAATATTTTGAATAGCCTTAGAATTAATAAACCAAACTCATTCTTATCTTCCAAACCAAAAATTCAGTTGTATCATCTCCTTCCCTTTACCTTCGCGTGAAAAAAGGAAGTGTTCATGTCACCATTTTGGAGCCATAAAACATGAGTCCTATCCTTCCAGTATTTCTCCAGTATTAAAAAACTCTTTGTTTAAATTTTTTGAACACTTGCTTACAACAATTTTTAAAATCATTTAAAAAATTAAAATACTTATTCATTTTTTAAATTTAAGAACCCTAAAACTAAATCCCAACACTTATTGAATGCCTAAATCAGTTGTAAAATTTCAGAAAATTTGTGCTGGTAGCCTAATCAAAGGAGTCTACATGTTAAATAAATGTACTATAATTTCTTTCGTTCTCTAACCTTCTTGATTTTCTCCAAGAAGTTTTAGTTCATCCTCTCTCGGTTTTCTTTATTTTCTCTCAATGAATTCACTCCATGTTCCTCGTCCTCTCAATCATCTTGTTCTCGATGAATTTGATTCCTGATTCCATACGTTCTCTGTTTAGTTTGTTGTTTTCCTTGTGTTTTTTTATTCGTTCTCTGATTAGTCGTCTTTATATAGTCCATTTCCTTCGTCACCTAAGGAACAAGGTGAACAACGCCAGGCTGCCAAGTTTTTCTCGTGTAAGAATTTTCCGTTTCAACCATTTCAGCCTCTAAGGTGGAATGGTCTCCCCTGGGGCCAACTTGATCAATCGAGTGGCCAACAACATATCAAATCAATTTCTAAAGATTAACATTTGACAGAATCAATTAATGAGGTGAAAGTTAAACAAATGGTGAAGGATAAGGCCACCGATGAATCCGAACCATCAAATTTAAAAATCAAAATATGGGTTGATGATACGATTGACATAATAAAAGAGATAGTGTTACAGAAATTCAATGAGATAAGTCTTGTATTAGATTTCATTGAAGAAGAAGATCTAGTTATAAATGATCAAAAGAGCCAACATATGGTTCATGTTGAAAGTGAAAAGATTGATATAGTTTTGACAGATGGAATAAATCTACCAAAATCTGGATTGAATTCTATAGTTGACCAATTAGTGAGATTCCAAAAGCACAAAAAATTGGCCAAACTAAGGGCCGAAAAATAAGATTTTAACATATCTAAATTAATTAGTCATACTTAAGATACAAACGCAAAAAAGGATAAATTCAAAGTGAAGTGTTTATGGCCACCTTCATATTAATAGTTTAATTAGGAGTTTCAAGTCTCTCGGTTAAAATTTTACATTTAAAATTTAGTCATTACACCATTGAGAATATAGTGACATTCTTGGCCACTTTGGAACTAAGAAGAGGCCACGTGAATTGAGGTTGTCTGACGATTATTTTCATATAATTTAAAAAAAATCATTTTGAAATTTTGGTCAAATTTTGACCAATTTGAATATTTTTAATTTTTATCGAATTCAAATATTTATTCGATTTGTAAATCCATTTCTTAGAATAGTATTTTTTTCATATTATAATATATTTTATTAATATCAGCTACAAGGCCGATCTTAATAGAATAAGGGAGGCAATATTTGAGACAGAATTTGACATTTAAAACTTCTCTAACTATTTGAAGATTCAAAATTGTCTAAGAATCTTGAAGGGATAAGATATCATTTTAAAAAGAAAATTTTAAATTTCAAATCAAAATATAGAAATGGATATCAATCATATCTTTAAGTCAAGAAAAATCTACTTGAATGAAGATACTATGATAAAAGTATCAAATAGACAAAAGAATGAGATATCAATTAATACATTTGATTTTCATTGTCTTCCTTAGTTTATTTTACACCTCAAGTCTCTTAATTTTTCTTTTATCATCCAGTAAGTTTAGATTTGATCTATAGTCTTGTCATTTTACTTTTTGAATATTTCAATAAAAGTCATCGATTTTCTTTTCTCTTTTACTTCATTGCACTTACTTAACCACTCAATTCTTAGTTTTAATAGTAATCTAGAAATCTAGAATAGACGTGTTTCCTACTTCTCAACATAATTTTCTCGATTAGAAGTAAGATCCTAATAATACTTGTTTTAAATTCAATTTCTTTAACCGAATTTTGACACGCCCGGCACTACTTCTTACCCCATCTAGGTTTTGCCCGTGAGAGAATGTACTCTATTTAAACATGTGTCTTGCTATATCACCAATTTATTGACTGCCAACTCTTTTCTTTTACCTCAACATACTAAATATTAATTCCAGCAGAGAGATTGCATATTGGTTCACTAAAAATATATGAAATTACAAAGAATATACAGAAACAAACTCACAAATAGATCCAGCCAAAACTGTAAGAATAATTTGACAAACAAAGAGAAAATAGAAAACTACAAAGCTTGTCTCATTTAAGATATATCTAACAGCCAACTCAATGATTTGGCGAATTTCTCTTCATTTTTTAACCTTAATTTGTATTCTCTAAAAGCTCTCACTTCTTTTTCTCGGAATACCTTCGTCAATTTCTTTTTTAAACTTATTTTTTTAATCACTGAGAGTAAATGTGTCAACTCTTTTTTGAAGTTTTTAAACTTATCTAATATGACCCCACTTTAGATCCTCCTGACATCTGAGTTTGTACCTTCATGAGCCTCAGCACAGCGGAAATCAATAAGTTGAAGAGGTCTGTCGTCACCTATCAGTGCCACAATTTCATCATTTGTGCCATTGACGTCTTGTACCTTCTTACTCTTTGACTGGTTACTCAATCTTTTGTTATGCTTCTTCTTCAACTTGTTAGATGGCATCAGTGGTTGACAACCATGACAATAACATGTAACATATTCATCGTAAGTTTCTGGAACACATCTAAGAAATAGCCGTCGGATTATATGAAATACCACATAACAGAAGATCATATGAAATACCACATAATAACGGTACAGGAATTAAGAAACAACGATACTTCATTTTTCACTGTCAATTTGATTACAGTGTAAAATACAATTTGATTACATTTTTTTTTCCTTCTTCTTCCTTCCTCCCCCACTCCACCATTGTTGCAGAACCCTCTTGGATCTCTCTCTCACTCTCTCTTGAAGCTATTTTCTCACTATCAACACTGATTTTATCAAAATATGCCTCCGAGACGCTAGATCGAAGTGAACAAATAATTTAACATAACTGCCCAAATTCCTATTTTCTGCGTTCAATGAAATTGGAAACCCAGAAACATATAGAACAACAAGAACACCCAAACCCAACAAATAGTCAATCAAAAGCAAACTCCTTCTGTTTTTCTAAGAGAGGAAGCAGATGAACAGAGCCCACAAGCCGTTAACAGTAATCAAAACCTCCTTTGAATTCTTTGAATAAAGAACAAAAGCAATCAAAAGCTTCAAGAACCTTTTCCTTTTGTTCTGCTTTACTTCTTTTTTCTTTGTTCACCTATTCGACATTTTGTTTTTTTGGATGGAAACAGGGGGATGGAAAACCCAATAAAATTCCGAAAAAACTAAACTAAACCTTTTAATTACTACAAAATACCATACTTGTTGCTACACCCTAAGGGAAAAGGAAAGTACCAGATCAACGGTTTAATTCTTGATCTCCTCAAGACTGATAGCTTTTTCGTTTGCCATGGCTCTCTTTCTTCCTCTTCTTCACACAACAAAAGAAAAAACTCTCCCCTTAAATCTCACCTTCCCCACCAAACTTTATACTGATCTTTTACAGAGAGAAACTTCCATTTGAAAAGAGAGTTATTTTCCCAAGAAGGAAAACCCTAATCGCGCAAAAGGGGGTTCTGTAACAATGGCGGTCGCGAAGTGGGGAAGGCGGAAGAAGAAGGAAAAAATGGGGTTTTGCAACAATGGTGGTGGCGGAGTGGGGAAAGAGGAAGGAAAAATGGGTAATTGCTAGTGTTTATTGGATAATAAATTAGAGTGACCTGATGCCGTAAAATCTATCACATTGTTATGGAGGATATCTGCCACGATCCGTTGTTTATGATAAGTGAATATTAAAAAAAGGATAAACGTTGAACAATCATTTAATTAAAAGTTCTTATCTATTTTTTTTTTTTTAAATAAAAGGTACTTTAAGCCACAGAGTATAAACCTGCATTTTACTCTTGATTATATGACGCTCAAGGGCATCTCAGTTGTAACCATGACATTTTAAGTAGTTATTGGACTCTTGACATATAGAGAGGTAATAATGTATTTTCACAAGAAAGTTAGACCAGCAGATTTTAAAGATTGAAATGTTGGACAAATATTTTGAACATTTTTCAAATAATTCATCTATCTAGAGAAATTGAAGCTAGAATTTAAGTTTGTCTTTAAAGCATTAATTAAAACAATTTCAGGGTAAATTATATCATCCTCTTTTTTAATTATCTTTAATTATACAGAGACCCTCACTAATTTTAAATTTTATACGGAAACTCTTCTAACTTCATTTTACCTACAAATAAGTCTATACAACATTTGTTTCAACAATCCTCACAATTACTTGGGCTCTTTTACAATAAATTCACACTAATAGTTTATTATTATTTATCACATTTTTAATTTTATTTACTTACATAATAATAGTTACATAAAGTGCTTGAAATGTGAATTTCTTGTTAAGAAAATGTAAGTTGTGATGATTTTTTGGAAAAAATAATAATAAATGTTGTCCATATAATTAAGGTAAACTACAAGGGAGTTTAATATAATTTACCAAAAGATCATTGGTATTAAGCAACAAACAAATATTTAATTTATATTTTATTGATATAAATTTGGTTAAAAACTTGTAGATTCTAAATGGACGAAATTGCAAATATTAAATTTATATCCGTGGGATTCATTGATCAATTGTAAAGAAAAAACTAGCAAGTGTCATGCAAATGCACAATAGACCTTCAAATTAAATCATCCGACTGGTTTTCTGCTTTTAATAAATTGGGTATTTAGACCACTTAGAGCATACGTACGAACAATCCCTACCAAGTATGTAGACTATTCAATCCAAGGATCTGAGCTCAAAGCCTCACATTCATAAACTGAGGTATTGAACCAAACAAGATATCCAATGGATTAATATCAGCTTAATAGATTATCAATATGTGATTTAAGATTTGCTTTGGTGTCATATATTCAAATCTTATTTGCTTTGGTGTCATATATTCAAATCTTATTTGGGGCAAAAAAATTCTAAACTCATTCATTATCATCACGATATATTGTGAGAATTTCACGAGTTCAAGCAGGATTGCGTGATCCCACTAAAAAAATTTTAAGAAAAACCACTACTTTTTACATTCTAGCCCTTTATTATCTTATATTAGTTTTGGTCTTATTATTTTTTCATTTTTCACTTTTTTACAAAAATATCTAAATTAGATCCCTTGTCCTTTTTTTACATTCTATCTCTGAGATAACCACCACTAAATCTCTAACATTCATTCATCTATCTCTACTGCTCCACTTACCCCTTTTCTCCATTCTATTTTTTAGATATTTCTTAATCTAATCTTCATTCATTATACATCTACAGCTCGACTTGTCATTTTTCTACAATTCATAAAAAACCGACTGTGCATGGGGATCAATAGATGAATCATAATTTTATTATTTCTATTGAACAATATATGTTTAATATCATTAAGAATGAAACAATTATACAACAATTTCAAAATATGAAAAATTATAGAGGACAATTGAAATTTTTGTGATTTAGAAGGCAATTGTAAATTTAAATTTTAATGAAAAGTATCAAATCTCTCTCTCTCTTTCACACGCACACGTATGAAAAGTTACCACATAATCTAAAAGACATCACAAACACGATCGGAGTCAATGATCTTACTCAACCTAAATATTGGCTTCATCCTTCAGGTTCGAGACACGTGAAATTTACTTTAAATAGAGTTACCAATATATAAAATATATACGTTAAAGGTGGACCGGGTTTCCTCATGTTCCTAAGAACAATAGAGTAGTATTTTCAATTTGGTCTCAGATACTAGATATGATATTAGAAAGTGAAAAATAAAATAAATTAGATCAGATCATATTTTTTTCACTTTTATACATAGCATATCTAAATTATTCAAATATGAGCAATGGTGAGATCTGATGAACCTAATCCTCTCACGTTGGATCCAACACGAGGCTCCATTTCCAGATTTAGATCTTCTCTTATTTAGAGAATAGGAGAATGATTATTCTTTTTGATCCGTCCGATCTCAGAACAGACGAACTAGATTTGACAAAAAGGAAAGAAAAAAAAAGGTAAAAATATATCAAATCACATTTTTACCTCATCCGTTATACCGATACAGTATGATCATCCTTTATAGAAACAAATGATCCAAATTAAGAAGACAGATCCCTCATGCTAAGATCCTAATAAATCGGAATCTATATCCCTAACAAAATTGAGATGCTGTGGACAAAAAAGCAACAAGAAACAACAGGGAGCACCAATTAGTGTACCAAACTCCTCAAAGTACCAAAGCCTTTGACAAGTGAAAGTGGGGCCCAAATGTTGATCAACATTCCGACCTATCTAATTTATGCTCTTTGATTGTATCAAATCAAGAGGGGGCCCTTCCCTCTTTTAATTTTGGCTTCTTGTCACCAAAGTTAGCTTTGGAAGTTATTTCTCTTGTCTAATTATTTCCGTAAGGTATTACACATAGCCAACATGGCGGCTTTCAAGCTGGTTAATCATTATGTTTGTAATTATTATAAACCCTTTACTAATATGATTATGGTGGAAGGTCTCTCTATATTGCTTTCACAAAAAAATATGATAATTATTTGTTGCTCCCTTCTTTTTAACTTGCATAGATTTGACAAAAATAAACTATGTTGGAATAAGATTGTACACAGTTATTATTCTTTTAATTAAGATAACTTTAGTTGAAAGAACGAGTAAATATCAATTTTCTTTTGAGTTCAACAGTTTTATAGGAATCGCTCGAATATCCTTTTCACTAGCTTATTTGAGATAAGTAGATTTCATGTTGAGCAGTTGAATATTTTATTTATCGTGGATGTAACCCAACGTGCTCTTATATAATCTTCAGAATCAGTATCACCGATCGTCACGTCAAATTTATACAAATCATGATAGAAATGTTGAGGGTTATAATCTTAAAACATGTATATTGACATTTTGATATAAAATTTAAAGAATATTATATTTTTCTTATAATTGTTCTTTTAAATTATTGTTGAATAATTTATATAAATATATGAAAATTTCATATTCATTAACGAGACTATGATATTGTATTAGTACGAGATGATTAAGATCATATATAATGAATAAAATTGTCAGCAACATATTAAAGTATGGAATCTTTAATGAATAGTTGCTAGTACGGTTCACTAAGCATTATGAATGCGTGTGATCTAGATCTGGATCATTGATGTGGATAGACATTTTAGTGAATATACTTTATATACTAAGATTATATACGACATGGCCGATGGGAACTAATATATTTATTAACGTGTCGTTTATCATAAATATTTGATACACATCAATTTGATGATCATATGTAGATCAGCCTGAATATTGAGTAGTCATGAACTCCTATGCATGTCTATTGAATCTTTTGATTCACTCGTTAATGTCTGTTTGTTAATCAGGATAGTGACTTTGTTTTGGAGATTCAACGATGTGAATGGCTGAGGACATGATCTTACAAGATTTGGTGTCTAAGCTTTTTTCACAACGGATCATGTATTGGTTTACTTAAGTGTTAATTTTGAAACTGAATGGTTATTGAACTCAAATTTATAATAAAATTATAAATTAGTCATTCACTAGTGGATTAATAGTATTTAAGGATCAAGAGCTAATTTACGAACCAATAATTGAAAGACAGAACTACATGAAATGACTATGTCAGTGGACTATATGAGAATACTATGTAAATTCATTCCATAATCTCTAAGAGTGCAATTCTATTTTTATAGTAGAGTAATAATGAAATTAATAAATAAGATTATTTAATTAAAGATTTTAATTAATAATCTAGTTTATTGGAGCATAGGATTATAGGTCTATGATCCCCAAGTCACCTCCATACTACGATGTTCAGTGTGTGAACATTTAAGGACATGAGAAAATGACTAACTTGCAAAAAAAATATTATGGGCAAGTACATAATTATGAGATAATTATGTATAATTAATTAATTAATTAATTAAATTATTTATATATTTAAATATACTTTTCAGAAATTATATATATATATATATATAATTATCGATAAATAAGACAGAATATCTAATTTATGAAATTAGATAATTAAATTGTTATTAGATAATAATTTAAATAAACTAAAATTAAAATATGAAATAACAGATAAGTTAGTTGATAGGGCTAATCATATATATTAATTCTAAATTAACTGATATCTAGATCATTATTTAATTAAAATAAATATTTAATTTACAATAATTGTCACGTGTCAATCACTGATATGGTATAAAAAATTGATATGAACTATTGTGGTGACACTATAGTAGTGAGTGTGCAACATTGTAATGTCACATGACACTTCATTGGTGCCGTGAGGTGCTGTGCTGGCTCACAGCACGACACTATAGTTGTGCACAATTGCAATGGGTATCACTACAATTGATAATTTTATAATTAAATATTATTCTAGTTTATACGTAAAAATCTGATACGCCATTATCTAGAGATATTATCCTAATGGCATTGGTTGTTGAACGAATATGAAATAATCAGTTGATCAGATGATCAGTTTGTCAATCAAGAGATTGAATCGAGAACACAATAGGTGTCAGAGAAATTTTCTTCTATGATTAAATGTTAATCAAATTTCAAAAAAAATTAATCATCACATTCTTTTAGAGAATCGTCTCACTAAAATCATTCTCAGCAAATCTTCAGATCTCATGTGTTGAGAACATCTAGAGACAGAAAAATATTTTGTAATATTCTATGTGCCCACACACGTCCTAGTGCGTTGAGGATTGACTTGGATGATCTTGGTGTGAATCTCTGATTCTACTGATCGTTAGAACGATTTTGTGAGAACGGATGATCGATCGGTTTTTGCAATGACACTTAATATAAACTACAAGAGGCATATGATTCTAACCTTGTATGTTGTAGATTTAACTTATAAATATATAATAGATCCTGACTGATTGAAAAAAAAAATTAAATAAATGTTTTTATTTGGCTATCGTGGCGTTGCACAAGCTTTGTTTTATTAAAAAACTAATTTTTTAAAATGCCACGCGCCTCCACGCTTTCACTGCGCACGCGCCGCGACGACCGACGAGTAGTATCAGAGCGGTCTTTATATGTTAAATATTGTGTAGATTTGTTTGCATTATTCATATAATATGTATATGATGGTGGTTATGTTTTTTGAATGTATGGAAAATAATGAATCGTTAATTGTATAGTGATTATTGGGTTATGTTTTGTTGTAATTTTTTCTAGATCTTGTGTAAGCCGAAATGAGGCATAGGAATTTTTATAATTTTATTTTAACTATTAATGTAATTATTCCAAACGCGAGAAGAAGAATAACGCACGAGATGGGTAGCAGTGGTAGGTCTTTATATATATATAATTTCTGAAAGTTATATTTAAATATATAAATAGTTCAATTAATTAATGACACATATTTATTTCATAACTATGTACTTGCCTTAGAATAAAAATTTCTTTTACAAGTCAGTCATTTTCTTATATCCTGAAATATTCACACCCTAGACAGTGTATTATATAGGTGACTTGGGGACCATGGACCTATAATCCTAAGCTGCAATAAACCAGATTATTAATTAAACTCTTTAATTAAATAATCTTATTTATTAATTATAATATTACTTCACTATAAATATGAAATTACACTCTTAGAGATTATAGAATGTATTTACAGAATATTCTCATGTAGTCTACTGACATAATCATTTCATGTAGTTATGTCACCCAATTATTAGTTCGTAAATTAGAACTAATCAAAATTATTATTTTACCATTCTAATTAGCTATTGATCCTTAAGTACCATTAATCCACTAGTGAATGGCTAATTTATAATCTTATTATAAATTTGAGCTAAAAAACCATTCAGTTTCAGAATTAACACTTAAAGGAACCAATATACGATCCGTTAGGAAATTTTAGATTTCAAATCTTGTAAGATCATGTCTCCAGCCATCCACATCACTAAATTCTCTAAAACAAAAGTCACTAGTCTGATTAACAAACATACATTAACGAGTGAATCAAAAGATTCAGTAGACATGCATAAGAGTTCATGACAACTCAGGATTAAGACTGATCTACATACGATCATCGAATTGATGTGTATTAAATTTTTATGATAAACGACACGTTAATAAATATATTAATTCTCATCGATCATGTCGTATATAATCTTATTATATAAAGTACATTCACTAATATGTCTATCTATATCAATGATCTGGATCTAGATCACATGCATTCATAATGCTTAGTGAATCGTACTAGCAACTATTCATTAAAGATTCCAAACTGTAATATGTTGCTGACAATTTTATTCATTATCTATGATCTTAAGCCTCTCATACTAATCCAATATTATAGTCTCGTTAATGAATATAGAGTTTTTAGATATTTATATAAATTATTCAACAATAATTTGACCGACCCTAAGGT
Source organism: Datisca glomerata (assembly GCA_003255025.1). NCBI lineage: Eukaryota > Viridiplantae > Streptophyta > Magnoliopsida > Cucurbitales > Datiscaceae > Datisca > Datisca glomerata. The sequence continues at coordinate 66,532 of QANY01013470.1, forward strand.
AGAATATTCTAAATGAAGTCATGAAATCTAAAATGTTGGGTTACACTCACAAAATCTCAAATAAGTTTTCATGTAGATGGTTGTGACTTGACCTAACAAGCGATACATTATTGTTAAAAGAGAAAATATGAGATATTTTAAGTTTTAATTAATAAGAATGTGAATGTCTCATAGACAATCTGAGGTTAATCTGACCAATCATAAGGCGTCACATTAATCATTGAGTTGTTTTATCGTGATTGATAAATGCTAAATTTATGTGCTTATTATGACTGCATTCACGCATCACGTTTACTTTTTGAATTCTAGATATTTATCAATTATATTGAATCATGTATGTTTGAAATTTCAGTTATCAATATTATGTCTACCATGGGTAACTCTGTTACTACTTTACTCGCTCTTGAGAAATTGAATGGTGATAATTTTGTACGTCGAAAATCAAATATAAACTTAATGTTGATTTGATTTCTCTTTCATTTTTGCAAGAAAAGTTATTCAAAGTTTCATTCATTAATAAAAAGTTTATTATTTTTAAGAATGGATTCAAAATCTGTCATACTAAAATTATAAACGGACTACATAGGCTTAAACTGACTGAGCGCGCGTAAAATAATTCTGAATTATTTAAAATAGGAAAACCTAAAAATAACAAACGACAAAGAGTTTCTCATGATGATAACACCTATTTATGGTATCTTAGGTTATGACATATTAATCTAGATAGGTTAAACATGTTACTAAAGCATAGTGTTTTGAGAGAGCTAAAAGTTGGAACTCTTCTTGTTTATGAATCCTGTCGAGAGGGTAAAATGACCAAGAGACATTTCACATGAAAGGGCAAAAGAGTCAATAAACCACTTGAGTTAGTACATAGTGATGTCTGTGGACCGATCAATGTACAACTAGAGGTGGGAATGAGTATTTTGCCACTTTCATTGACGTCTACTCAAGATATGGTTATAGTTATCTAATGCATCGAAGGTCTGAAACTTTTGGAAAGTTTAAAGACATTAAGGATGAAGCTGAAAATAATTAGTTAAATCATTGAAAACCCTTTGATCCGATCGATGTGGTAAAAACTTAGATTTATAATTCAAGGATTATTTGGTGGAGTGTGGAGTCCTATCCCAACTTAAGTACTTGGAACACTACAACAAAATGTTGTTGCAGAGAGGAGACACCGAACCATATTGGATATAGTTAGGTCGATGTTAAGATACTCATCATTGTCACTTACATTTTGAGGATTTGCACTACACACGGTAATTTACATTTTAAATGTAACGCCCTCTAAGTTTGTAACTAATATGCCTTTAGAGTTATCAAATGTCTCCAAAACTAGTTTGCGTCATTTTTGTATATTGGGGTGTCCAGCTCACATTCTTATACCCAAGACTGAAAAGTTAGACTCAAGGTCTGAGGTATGCATATTCGTTGGCTATTCTCTAGAGACTAGAAGTGGGTAATTTTATAGTCGCAATGATCAAAAGGTGTTTGTGTCGACAAATGCAACTTTTCTTGAGCATGACTACTATATGCAAAAATACAAACCTCATACTAAAGTAGTTCTTAAGGAATTAGTGACTGATGAGATCAGACCACCTTCAATTTCTACTGATAAACGACAAACCAGAAAAATCACAGTTCCTACAAAGAAAACCCCGGTGTAACGTCGTAGTGAGAGAGTTGCGAGACAACCAATTCGCTACAAACTAGAAGCACATGTCCTAGTGTGAGACAGTAATAATGACGATCCATTATATTATGAAGAAGCAATGGATGATCCTGAAAAGGAGAAATGGTAAGATTCCATGAACCATAAAATAGAATCTATGAATTCCAATTCCATCTGAGAACTTGTAGATCCACTGAAGATGTCAGGCCCATTGGATGTAAATGAATCTTTAAGAAGAAAAGTGGTACATATGGGAAAGTAGAGATTTTCACAGCACGATTAGTAGCCAAGGGCTATACATAAAGAGAGAGAGTCAATTATGAAGAGACATTCTCCCCCGTGGCCATGCTAAAGTCCATTTGCATCTTTTTGTCCATAACCGCTAGTTTTGACTATGAGATATGGAAAATGAACGTCAAGACAACTTTTCTTAATGACTCTCTTGAAGATAGCATCTATATGATGCAACTAGAACGGTTCGTACAAAAGAGGTAATATCAGAAAGCATGCAAGTTGCTTAAATCCATTTATAGATCAAAACAATCATCTATATATTGGAATCTTACCTTTTGATGAGAGCATAAAGTCTTATTACTTCGAGCAAAATGTTGACGAAACCTATGTTAATAAATGCATCAAAGATAAGATAGTGATTTTCGTAGTATTTTATGTTGATGATATTCTGCTCGTTAGGAATGATGTATAAACTTTGTCAAATGTAAAAAAGTGGTTAGCTGAGAAATTTCAAATGAAAGATTTGGGAGAAGCGAGCTACGTTCTAGGCATTCAAATCCTAAGGGATAGAAATAACAAGTTCTTGGTACTTTCTCAGGCATCTTATATTGATAAGGTATTGGAGAGATTCTCTATGAAGAATTCCAAGAAAGGTCAACAACTGGCCAGGCATGGAATTATCCTCTCCAATGAACAATGTCCTAAGACACCTCGGCAGGAAGAGGATATGAGAAAGGTTCTCTATGCTTCAACAAGAAGTCCTGTGTATGTCATGTTGTGTACGAGACTGGACATATGTTATGCAATGAGAATTGTCAGTCGTTATCAATTCGAATCCATGTTTGACACATTGGATTGCAGTAAAGTACATTCTCAAGTATTTTAGGAAAACAAGAAACTATATGCCTGTTTATTCAGGTGGAGACCTGAACCCCACTGGATATACTGATTCTGATTTTCAATCAGGCAGAGACAGTCGGAAGTCCTCATTTGGATCAGTATTCACCCTAGGTGAAGGAGTTATACTCTTGAGAAGTATTAAACAATCTAGCATTACAGATTCCACTATGAATGTCGAATATATAGCGGCTTGTGAAGTTGCGATAGAGGTGGTATGACTCAGAAAGTTCTATTCTGATCTCGAAGTAGTTTCAGATATGGACAACCACTAATCCTGTACTGTGGTAATAGTGGGGCAGTAGCAAACTCCAAGAAACCGAGGAGTTACAAGAGGGGTAAGCACATAGAGAGGAAATATAATCTTGTAAGATAGATCGTGCATCGATGGGATGTGACTGTTATGAAGATAGCATCAGAACATAACCTCACTGATCCTTTTACAAAGACACTTCGTGCGAAGTCATTTGAGGGTCACATGCGTAACATGAGATTAAGAGAGATACCACATTTACTTTGGGTCAAGTGGGAGATTGTTGGGGGTTACACTCTCAAACCATGTGTATTAACATTTTGATATGAAATTTAAAGAGGATTATATTTTTCTCATAATTGTTCTTTTAAATTATTATTGAATAATTTATATAAATATTTGAAAATTTCATATTCATTACTGAGACTATGATATTGTATTATTAGTATGAGAGGATTAATATCATAGATAATGAATAAAATTATCAGCAACATATTAAAGTATAGAATCTTTAATGAATGGTTGCTAGTACGGTTCACTAAATATTATGAATGCGTGTGATCTAGATCTGGATCATTGATATGGATTGACATCTTAGTGAATGTACTTTACATAATAAGATTTTATATGACATGACTGATGTGAATTAATATATTTATTAACTTGTCGTTTATCATAAAGATTTAATACACATAAATTGGACGATCATATGTATAATAGTTTGAATCATGAGTAGTCACAAACTCTTATGCATATCTACTGGATCTTTTGATTCACTCGTTAATGTATATTTATCAATCAGACTAGTGACTTTTGTTTTAGAGATTCAATGATGTGTATGACTAGGGACATGATCTTACACGATTTGTAATCTAAACTTTCCTAACGGATCGTATATTAGTTCCCTTAAGTGTTAATTCTGAAACTGAATGGTTATTGAGCTCAAATTTATAATAAGATTATAAATTAGCCAGTCACTAGTGGTTAATGACATTTAAAGATAAAGAGGTAATTAGAATGGTAAAATGATAATTTTTACGAGTTCTAATTTATGAACTAATAACTGGAGGACAAAGCTACATGAAATGATTGTGTCAGTGGACTACATGAAAATACTCTGTAAATACATTCTATAATCTCTAATAGTGCAATTCCATATTTATAGTGGAGTAATAATAAAATTAATAAATAAGATTATTTAATTAAAGAGTTTAATTAATAATCTAATTTATTGGAGCTTCTGATTATAGATTCATGGTCCCTAAGTCACCTATATACTACGTTTTCTAGTGCGTGAACATTTCAGGACATGAGAAAGTTACCGACTTGCAAAAGGAATTTTTATTATGGGACAAGTACATAATCATATGATAATTATGTGTGCTTAATTAATTAAATTATATATATATAATTATTGATTTTTTAATTATTGATAACTGAGACAAAATATTTAGTTTGTGAAATTAGATAATTAAATTATTATTAGATAATAATTTAAATAAAATAAATCTATTATTTGTGAAATAATGGATAAATTAGTTGATATGGATAATCATATATGTTAACTTTGAATTAACTGATATCTAGATAATTATATTATTAAAATAAATATTTAATTTGTAGTAATTGTCTCGTGTCAATCACTGATATAGTATCAGAAATTGACATGGAATACAGTGATACCACGTGACACTACAGTAGATATTGTGCAACATTGTAGTGCCACATGGCACTTCAGCGGTGCCGTGAGACACTATGCTGGCTCACGGCACACTATAGTGCCATGTGACACTATAATTGATAATTTTATAATTAAAAATTATTTTAGTTTATCCCTAAAATTCGGATACGTCATTATCTAAAATATATACAGATATTATTCGAATGGCCTTGGTTGTTGCACGAATAGGAAAGAATCAGTTGATCGGATGAACAGTTCGTCAATCAAGAGTTAAATTGAGAACACGATTGTTCTCAGAGAGATTTTATTCTGTGATTAAACGTTAATCAAATCTCTAAAAAATAATCATCACATTTTTTAGAGAATCGTCTCACTAAAGTCATATTCAGTAAATCTCTAGATCTTATGTGTTGAGAATATCTAGAGGTGAAAAATGTCTTGTAATATTTTACGTGCTCACACAAGTCCTAGTGCGTTGAGGATTGAGTTGAAATGATTTGATTTGAATCTCGGAATCTACTGATCGTTGGAACGATTTTCGTGAGAACGGAGGATTGATCGGTTCTTACAAGGACACTTGATATAAACTACAAGAGGTATATGATCCCTAACCTTGTATGTTGTAGATTTAATTTATAAATATATAATGGATCCTAACTGATTGAAAAAGTGTTTTCAATAAAAAAAATTATTTGGTTATTGTGGCATTGCTCAAGTTTTGTTTTATTAAAAGATTCAATTTTTGTTAAAAGTTTAATTTTTTGAAAGACCACGAGTCTCCACGTTTCTGCTGCGCACACGCCGCGACGACCAGCAAGAAATACATAAGCCTTTCAAGTCTAATACTAGTGAGTTATAGTAGAATGAATTTAGATCTTTTTTATCTCCGATTACTCGATAATTTCCACAAGCACAAATCCGCTTTTTATAGGCCCAAAAATTCTTTCACAAAATAATCCATCTTTTTCAGGTTTATTGGTTTTGTAATGAAAAGTATAGGGTTTTGTCACCTCTCCAACGATCTCTCCATTAGGTAGGATTTTATTGGCCCAAGCACTTATTTGTTGAGGAGAAACTAATCCAATTCGGAGTTGTTGATGTTTATACCGATCGATCATAGAAGAAATTTTCTGATTAATTATTGCTCTTAGAATTTCAGAGCAGAAGTGAGTTATGTTTAGATCTGATCAGTCCGATTTAAAGATGGATGAACCAGTTCTGATTTTAGAAAAAAATGAAAAGTAAAATAAAAATGCAAGATCTTTTTTCATCCTCAGTCTATATGCCAAAATGATCACGACCTTTCATTTTCAAAGCGGATAATCACAGATTCTCATCTGTGTACCTAGTTGAACTGGCCTTTCTAACTGTAGTGATTATTTCTAAGGGCATTCTTTATTAGATTAATTCAGTGCAAGTACATATCCTACACCCATCTGTCTGCTTAAGGTCATTACCTCAACGATGGTGCATAACATCCAATCACATAGAAGCACAGGCATAGACAAAATATTTATTAAATAAGTAATTGACGAGAACGACTTGGATACACAACAAACTAAAAATTCATTACTCCCTGATTTTGGGTAAATGTTACCCAACAGTAGTACATCACATGTAACAATAAAATGATACCTTCAAATAAAGCATGTGGTAATTCACAAAGTTTGCCACAATAACAATAATAAACTAAAAATCGGCTTTGTGGGCACATGATTTATAAAATTAATTGGGAGGTTAAAATCAATCGTGAGAAAACAAATCCATCGGGACTTGTCTCTAATAAGTTGAAGTTTTAATGAATAAAAGGGTGTAGGGATGTGTATGAGGTAATTATAAATAAACTCGTGCAGTTATGAAGTGGAGATAGATATAATAGTCCTCACCCCGTTACTCGCGGTGAATAAATATTTCTTTTTATATTGAATAAATAGATTTAGTGTATTATAGTGAAACTATAATTATATTACACAACCCAATTCTAACACTATTTTTTTATCTCCCACTTCACTAGCTATTTTAATCGTCAACTAAGACGATCGTATTATTATTTTTTATCTTCATTATTTCTATTGTCATAATTATTCATTATCGCCCTCTTCGCGTCTGTCACTATTACATGTCATCGCTGAGAAGTTTTACACACAATCAAGCTTAAAGAGAGATGATGAGCATGTGAATAACCTGATCCTAATAAGGATTCTCCATCCCCGCCCCGTGTCTCCGTAAATGGGAATGAGGCGAGGATAAGATTAATTGGCATGTAGACGTGGGGATGGGATGGGGAGGCCGCCCCTCCCCTCCCCATTTTACATCCTTGAGACTACATGTAGTGTGTATAGAAAATTTAGTAATCGCATATGATATAAGACTCGGTCTAAAAAAATATATGGTGTAAGACTTTATTTTTTTTAAGTATTTTTTTTAGAATTTGATGCAAGATTACACTACAACTCATAACCATATATGAGAGTGGATGTGTTATATCTTACCCCTTTCATATTTATTTACAATTATCTCTTATTTTTTTAATTTAGATTTAAAAGCGGATTTCAATAAATTAAAATCTTCGGAGATTTTTTTTTCATTTTCAAGAATATTTGTTCTCAAATTCAGTGTTATACTATTAAATCTATTTCATTTTACATTTAGTTAACTACATTCTTACTCCATATTAAGTTATTAGTTTGGATGAAAACAATTTCGTTGAACAAATTAATAGTTTACTAAAAATAAGATTGGTTAGTTTGTTTCAAAAGAGCCTTCCCATGTTCCATATGATTTAATTAAAATTGTTGTCATTAACTCAATCTCGAACTTAATCCATGCAATACAATCATGATATTAGAATGCGATGCATTGTTCAGCATTTATCATCATATATAAATAGTACATGCCTCCTTTGCCTTTTTTTTTTAAATTTTACTTCAGCAAAGAGAATTGATCAAAATTGCTTGGTCACAGAATGATTTTCTTGCATTTGTGGTGTATAAGTTGGTTCTTGCAAATATTGAGGAATTATTAATAAAAAATTAGCTATTCCATTTTTTACTCTTCTACTGTTGTTGTAAGCAGAAATGGGGTACTCATTATATCAATTAAGTGTATTAGAAATATTATCAATTTTAGTTAATTCATCTACAACCATGTTCATCCGACTTTTATAGTTCATTTTCTCCACGTTTGTTGCCTTTCTTTAATTTAAATTTTCATCTTTTGATGTTAGTTTTAGTTTTTAATTTTATTAATACCTGCAATAAATATTCTTTTAGGATTTCGTTTTGTGACTTTTTATATATAGAGATCATGGCTATTCAATAAAATCTTTTTTTAACATTTTAAATAGAGATTATGCGTACTAAATGAATTCTTTTTTTAAGATATTTAAATTGAGATTATGCAAAAGCTATTAATATCCTTGCCAATTGAATGAATCTAATCAATTAAAGAGGCAATATAATTTATATCTTGTAATTATCTTTATTATTTTAATTTTTTGTTTCTATAATTTATTATGTCGTTTATTATTATGTGATTTCTGTTTCAATTCTGTCATAATTAATTCTTTTAAATAATCATTGCTATCTTAAATCTCAATTATTTCTTCATTATTTCAACGCAAAAGCCCTAATGAAATAAATTGCATAAATTATATATTAGATTATGAAGCTAGAGTGTACAATAAAAATAAATGATTATTCACTCAAGATTCAATGTCTCTTAGATGTATATATAGAGGAACGGTCTTTAAGAAGAAGAATAATAAAAAAATAGATAAACACACGACCTTTGCACCTGAATTTTTTTATTTTAAATAAATAGAATAATAGACTTGAAATGATATACTAAAAAGATAGCACTGACAGCGGTTGAATTATAGAGAAGGGGAGAGAGAGGCTAAAGAATTATTCAATTTTACTATTATGGGCAACTAAAATATATAAAAGAGGGGACAGTAGAGAGACTAATTATTAGAAGAAAAAAAGTTGGGTTTCTCATTACCAATATCCAATATGTAATATTTACTCCGTTTTAGTCCTTTAGTTTTCCTATTTACTTCTAAAAATAAACTTATTTATTTTACATTTAAATTAACAACAACTTCATCATACATTCTAATTAACAATTTTGAAACCGGCAAGTGAATGAGATAATTATCCAAAAGTGAGACATTTAGTTTCTTTAAAAAAATGTATAAATATTATTTATATTTTATTCATGCATGTCTAATATCAATGAGATTAATTAATTAGTATCAATGAGATTAATTAATTAGGTTAATTGAACATAAAATTACATCCATCAAGACTAATGCAATGAGGTCAAATATAAATTGATCACGATTGAAGTAATTTTATGGTTGTCTATCCAAGCAAGCTAAATTGCATTCAAATTGAAAAGAAGTCATGGAGTTTCTCTCCACCCGTACTCCCAGGCTTTTGTTAGATCTTGAGTTCATGGTGCTTGATCATCAATCAGCTTCCATTACCGAGTTCCTCTGTATTTTTTGTTTTTGAGATTTTTTGAAAAGTTCTTTTGATTATATATTATGCTACAAAGTGTTTGACTCAAGACAAGGTCCTCATAATCACAAAAACATCTCATTTGCTTCCTTCTATGACTAATAGCAAACTATTTCAACATTTTTCTTTCATTCATTTTTTAAATGATATAGATGATGGATAGCCAAGCATACCAAATTTATCATGCACATGAATAACTAGTTATAACATTGTCAATATTTATGGTTCAACTGATTATTGTATGTTCACTCAATCTGATATCACGTTCATCGAAATTATAATAATTCATATTACTCTGTAACATAATTTTCTAATTAATTTATGGTTACTTATTCTATTCATGCATGATGACAATATACTATATAATTTTAAATTCTCTCTTTTGTCCTTTACAAATTATTTATAATTTACCTAAACATTTTTTAATTTGTTCTTTTGTTAGGCCTGAGAGTAAGAGTTTAATTATGAATCTTATCCCTTTTCAATTGTTTATGAATAATTAACTCTAAAATAATTTTTTAATAAAATTGGTCAGAAAAAAAGTAATTCAATGAAACAAAATTTGTATATATACAGAAATTATACGATTTCTACATTTGTAACGTTTCAAGTCGTGAATATTGAACATAAAATTGTTATTGATTTAGTGTAGCAACTTTAATAATATATTACAAAAGTTTATTATATTAGATATAAAAACTTTATTTTTCCTGATTTATAAAATTAAACGAATTTATAAGGTTCTTATTTCAATACTTTCTTAACGATACAAGATTTGTACTTAAACTATTATTTAAGTTTAGTATTTCTTAAATTCTCTTTGATAACCAAACTACCACTTGCGTGCAACGCACTTCGTGTTTTTCAAAATCAACTTGCCCTCCAAATTTTATTCCTTTTCCTATTAGCCCTCAAACTTTTTCAATCCATCAATTTACCCTCTGACCTGAAGTTGCATTTGTCTTAGGTATTCACGATGGGTATTATGTTAAAATATTTTGCCGACCGTGAAAATAAATTGAGTTTATTTACACCAACAGAAAAATGTAGAGCGTATGAATCCAGAGTTAATTCGCCATCGAACCTATAGTGGAGTCGCGCGATGTTAGGATTAAATAGGTCGAGAATTTATGGGGATAAATTTGATAGGTATTTGAATCTTAAATTTTATTCATGTGAGTCTATTCAGTCTCAAAAATAGCTCAGAGAACAGGAATAGAAAAATGAACTAAGTTGGACCAAAATGTGTTTTGTTGCCAAGGCATATTTCCTACACAAGCATGCAATTCCTTGTTCTCCTAAAATACTTAAAGATATGCTTGACGACATTACAATGTTTGATTCTAGGATTAGATTGGAAACGACTTATTACGCCCACGATATAACAAATATCAGGTCTAGTGCAAAGCATCACGTACGTGAAGCTTTCTACGGCTGAGGCATATGGTATCCTTCTCATGTCTTTATCTTATTGGGGAGTTTTGGGAGACTACTCCTTGGAAAGGCTGACTCCACGTCTAAAGGGAAGAAATCCATTATTGGAGTTTTGTATACTGAAGCGATCCAACACGTTATCAATATAAGATGCTTGAGAAAATGTCAATTGTATGTTATTCCGATCTCGAAAGATCTGAATACCTAAGACAAATACAGTTTCTTTAAAGATCCTTCATGTCAAATTGTTTTACAAGCCAAAACTTGGACATCAGACAATTTTCTTACATCATTCACAATAAGTAGAATACCTTCCTTTTGGATGTAGCTCTTGACTACTAGCCTAACTTTGAATGTCTCTACATTCTCATTCGGACCTCTTTTCTTTTTATAGATTCATTTACATCCTATGAGTTTTGTACCATTACTTATTTTACTTTTATTTTAGATTTAAACTAATTTCAAATGAGCTAATGTATTTATTTCATGCTAATATTAATTTTAAGTCTTATGTTATATTTTAAATGACTTTAACACGTGCAAATTGTGTATTTTTTTACTAGTAGTTATAACTTAAGGTTAATTTTGAATTGTATGTATCTAAAAATAAAAAATTAAGGAGTTGTATGTGATTTTGAAATTTTTTTAGACTAAATACAACTTACTAAAAAAATTTAAGATTAGAGTATTGAATTTGAAAAAAATTGAGACTAAATACAATTTATTAAAATTAAAAATTTAAGCATTAAAGTGTTAATTTTGAAAATTTTGAGACTAAATAGAATGACTAAAATGTGAGAGTTTATTGACATTTGAAAAAAAAAACAAAACTCAGCTGATGATTTATGATGATGTCCCACTATATTCCTAAGCTAGACCTTAACGATCCAAAGTGTAGTCGTTCACCTACCAAATCAAAATCTCGGACCCAGCTTTCAAGAAAATAGAGTAGAAACAAAGAAAGCATAGGGGTGTTTTGGTCATTAAAAAGTATAACAGTAACAAATCTATATGTGAAAGAGTCACAATCCCTCGATTTCTTGAAAAGCTCTATTACACTCGTGATCTGGAAAAAACAATTTTGTTTAATTCATAAACTTCATTTAATAAACCACAAGGAGAATTACAACCTCGATTTTTGTCATCTTATTTATCATCCTCTAACCGGAAACTTTTACAACGTCGGCAATTTTTTTTCCCGTAAGTATGCATTATGGTTTATTAAATATGTATTAGTGTTTATTAAATATGTATTAGAGTTAATTAAATATGTATAAATTAATAAATTTTGGAAGTTTCCATCAAATATGTATAGTAGTTCATCGAATATGTAATGTAGTTCAAGAAATATGTATAAATTAATAAATCTTAGAGGGTCACCAAATACTTAATGAGATTCATCAAATACGTATAAATTAATAATTATTGTAGGGGTTCATTAAATATGTGCCGGAGTTCATCAAATATATAGTGAAATTCATTAAATACGTAATGTGGTTCACCAAATATGTATAAATCAATAATTCTTGGAGGGGTTCACCAAATATGTACTAGGGTTCACTAAATACGTACAAAATTGATAATTCTTGGAGGGATTCACTAAAAATGATTTTGTACGTATTTGGTGAACTCATGCACGTAATTGTGAATCCTAATACATATTTGGTGAACCCTTACATGGATTATTAATATATATGTATTTGGTGAACCCCATTATGTATTTAGTGAATCCCATTACGTATTTAGTGAACCCCATTACGTAATTGTAAAACCTATTACATATTTGATAAATCCCTCCAAGAATTATTAATTTATACGTATTTGAGGAACCCCATTACGTATTTGGTGAAACTCACTATATATTTGGTGAATCCCTAGTACATATTTGGTGAATTCTTCCAAGAATTATTAATTTATATGTATTTGGTGAACCTCATTACGTATTTGGTGAACTCCACTATGTATTTGGTGAACCCCATTACGTATCTGGTGAATTTCTGTACATATTTGGTGAACACCAGTACGTATTTGATGAACTCCTTCAAAATTTATTAATTTATACGTATTTGATGAATTCCAATACATATTTTATGAAACTCTAGTACATATTTGATGGAAAAAAATTAATTTGTCGGCATAAATGTGGGGGAAAACCCTGGCATTAAAGAGTGATCCCCTCTAACCATGTAGGAAACATCTTTCCACCAATGAAAATCACTTGACCAATACATCCTGACTTTAGAATGGAGAGTTGTTTTAGCAAAAAGTAAGAGCAGTCTCATTGCAAACTTTAGGGCAAAAAGAAAAATTAAAAACATCAAATAATGAGACGCCTTTCAAATATTACTAATAGCATATGTAATATCAATGTTAGAACAATAAAGCTTACAAATCAAATTACCTATTGATAAAGCATTAGACTCTACTAATAGATTTGAGAATCTGAAGTGAAGAGTAAACAAAAAATCATCGCCAATATAGCAATGCTTTCCGCTATCTCGGGCATAAAATTACAATCAAAGGGATTGGACATAGCCACCAAAGGCATACCCCTGTAGAATGTCTGAATATGACCACGATACCTACACCCACTTCGTTGAATTACTGCTGCATCCGTGTTCATCTTTGTCATGGCCTTAGAAGGAGAACACCAATGAAGTCTACAATATCTGGGCTTCCCCTCCAGTAACCCGAGGTCTATCTTGCATATGATGGAGTCGTCGTATCAGTTTCCAAGAGCTACAAGTTTTGGTATCGACCCAACACAAAAACATCAGTATGCCATTTAGAAAATGGTGATAGACTAATATCCACCTCCACCCTTGCAAAGTAAAGCTCAATCCTCCTGGATCCATCATAACCTACAGCAAAATAGGAATCAAACCCCAACCTGCATCTGATTATTTTCATCAGATTATCTCTTATACTCGCACTAAATCTTTAGTTCACTTTATAAAAGTTAGTATATGTGTAAGTAAGACGAATTAAATTATTCATTATTTTTAATGATTATTCATGATTATAATATAATGAAATGTCGTATATATTTTATTCTACACACTAATGAATTAATTAAATGATTGAGAAAAAACTCCCTTCACGGCACCGTCCCATAGGCCCGGTCTTCCAGACAAAAAATGTGACGTGTTAGACAATATTGTTATAGTCATTTTTTGTAACTTTAATACATTTTAAACATTGATAGTTTATGAGTAATATTTATTTTTAGGAAAAATATAACTTTTAATTTCATTTTTTTTGATATTATTAACGTGCATTTAAGTCATTTAAATTCTATATTATACATATATGAAATGTTCACCTATTTCATATGAGGACGAGTTTGGTTCCACCAGGACTGGAACGAGATCTAGCGGGATTCCATGATCGATATTTTTTATGATATTTTGTTCTTGAAGAAAATAAAATATCAAAGTCAAGTAGATGTGTAGATATACTATAAGATGAGTAAGTGAATCGAGAAAGTTATTTGATAATATATATTTTTGAAGAAAATTAGTAGGAAAAATAATGTAAAACTATTATTTAATCAAATTAAATAAATTTATGATGTTAAGTGAAAATACTTAAAACAATTATAAAAAATAATTTTACCGCATAAATTATCATAGAAATAACCCTAACCAAACGCCCAAAGGTTAAAACTCATTAGAGTCATAAAACACATGAAATCTGATAAAAGCACTTAATATTAAGCGGCAAGATCGTTGGCTAAGTGAGCCTCACTCTCATTCTATGAGATTGTGGGTTTAAGTGGGGTATATCCAATCCATGTAAAATTTTAACATCGATAAACAAATATTAGCTAATGATGCGTTATTAACTATTTTTGTCAACTGAGTGAATTTAACTGTAGGGTTATAGTAAAACCTCAATGGAACTAACGAAAATATAAGTTTACCCCTAAACTTTAGTGTCTTTTTCCACATCACACCCATTTTCTCCTCATTTTTGGCACTGAAACTTTATTTTTCTTAGTACATTGTCACACAAAACTTTCTCAAATTATCAAATAAATTTTGTGTCACATTTGGTATATATGTCCTCAGTTAATAGAGATTCAAATCTATGGAGCCCAAAATTTCAATTTTCAATTATATATAACCACTCCGTCAAATAAAGTGCAAGAATTAATAAGAACTACATAACTTTTCATTTAAATATTTTCATACCTTAAATTACGTAGTTAAGATATGAAATCAATTATTATGTTTATATATAAATATAACATATAAGACTACTAATTAATTAATGACACGTGGCTAATGAGAGGATATGAAGAATAAACACATGTATTAACAAGAAATTCACACACACTTTCTCTTTGTGGTACACTAATCATAACTTGTCATCAAATAATTTGTCAATCATTCATATATTAATGTTTTAAATTTTTTCATGAACATGGAATACTGATATATAAATGATGAATATATTATTTAATTGTTTAAAACTTAATCAATTATTTAATTATGATAAAATTATTATATATATATATTGTTGATTTAAAAAAATACTAGATTTTCAATACTAACATTTTGCCGTCCTTTTCAAGATAATTTTCATGGAAAAGAAAAATATGTGATTCAATCAAGACATCCCATTTTTCAATTATGAGTTGCGATCTTACTTTCACCCATTATACGATAATATTGTTCGTTAGAAATTCTTTTTATTAAAAATAGTGTCAGTTATATTTTTATAAAAAAAAATTTCGTCAAAATTAAGATTATCAGATAGATTAAATGATTAATTTTTTTGTTTATTGGAAAGATAACTAAATATTTCCATGGAACACATCTTCCTTTAAAACACAAACTTTTTACACGAAAATCATTAAAATACCCCTGAGACCAACGTGCTTCCCTCCCCCAACGCAATGCAAAAAAAATAAAAAATAACACATAATTTTTTTATAGTATTTATAGATGTTCAAGCCAGCTTAAATGTACAATTTTTTTTAAAGGAGTCAATGGGATTAATACCAAATGTCATTAACCAAAAGAATTATTTGGATTCAGATAATTTAAATTTGTGTAGTTCTGCACCGAGCTAGGAGTGAACAAAAAACAATTCGATTTGTTAAAAGTAAATAATTGAAGTTTCGGTTTAACTCAAAATAGATAGTTTTCAAACCGATCGAACTGAAACTTTAATTTTCTATCAATTTTATTTATATTCAATAAAATATCAAATCGAACTGATTATACTAAACTAAAATACAACTTTAGATGTATATTGTTTTTTTAATAATATCCTTTGAAAATGTTTAAAAAATATTATTTTTCATTATTAAGGACAAAATCGAAGAATCAATCCGAAGCAAAACTTTTGATTCAATTCTTTTTCACAAACGTTGATTTAACTTCACTTTGGTTTGTTTTTTCACAAAGAATCAAACTCTGAACACCACTACCACTAAGTTTTAATCAATTAAGTGATCTTTCAATTGTTTATAAGTTAAATTAATTCTAACGAATCGTAAAATAATAATTTATAAATGATTAATACATACACCATCACTTACTCGTTTAAATTTGATTTATAACTTATTTTGTGTAGAATTATTATTTTAAATCTTGAACAGACGAGGAAAACCATCAAATATAAGACTTTCATTTCACCACTTCAATCAAATACTTAATTTATTCTTAATATTACCTTACTTTCTTTTTATTTGTTATTTTATTTGAAATTAATTTCTTTTTTTGACAGCTTTGAAAAGTAATTTCTTAATGCGATATTTTTGGGATTTGCAAATGTCTTCTCATTTCTATTTAACCTCAGGGGATTTTTATTCTTTTTAGAATTTTCTTCCTTCTTTTTAATTATTTATTTTTGTTTAATTTTTTTTGCGGCTTTGACTCCTTGTACTTTTACTGACTCGGACTCCGTCTCTCTCTCTCTCTCTCTCTCTCTCTCTCTGCAGAGGCTTTTTCTCTCATCCTTGTCTCTTCCCGCCATTTTCCGTCACCGGCAACTTCTCTCATCGTCCGTGATTTCACTGAGAGACGTTTATTTGATACCAAACCTTTTGGCCTCGTCTCGAAACCGTTTTTTACTGGCTGTAAAACCGGTATTTCTCACTAGCAAGTCGAAGCGGAGGCGTTGAAGTGGTCTTTGACTTGAAATTGTGAACGGTGGCGGAACGGTTTCGGTTCCGGTTGCAAGTTGCAGATCTGCAGAAGCTTTGCAGAAAAGAGGAGCTGAAGGAGCTCGTATTTCTGTTTTTTGAGAGAGTGAGGGAGAGAGAAGAGAGAGGGCGTGGGGGAGGGTCTGCTGTTGGTCGGATTTAGTTATTGATGGTCGCATACAGACGAGGTAGTGTTGGTATACGATGACCGGAGCTCCGGCTAGTGATCGAAGAGGGTGGTGGCGTTACGGTATATTTCTCACATGGAATGGCAGATCTTGTTAGCTACGGGAATGCCAACCGTGATATTGAACAGGTCTCCCTTTCTTTCTCTGTTCCTCATTCAGCGTTAACTGTAAAAAAGCTTTATGTTTTATTCCTTGTTCTTACTTTTCCTCAGCATCTATCTGTCTCATTTTGAAGTTGGTGCTTGGAGATTGGGAATCGATGGAATTTAATGGTGAAACTTAGATTGTAATGATGTACTGTACCTTTGATGTACTGTAGCTCTCATCATCATCATCATCTTCTTCTTCCTCTTTTGATTTTTGGTTGACTTTTGTTCGTTTCTAATTGTAACTACTTCATGGCTTGACATTTCCTTCTATCGTCTTTAGTTCCAATCAAAGAAGGATAAGGAGAAATGTTTCAAGGCATATAATGTAATGTCTTCTGTTCCTTCCTGTATCCTTGATAACCCGTCAGCAGGGGAATGAACATAGGAAAAGAAAATATAAGACTGTCACTACGCGCTAACTGTATGATATGTTATCGGTGGTTTTCCCACTTCCCCATTCTTCATGATATTACTCGATGCTTGAGATGCCTGACATATTGTCACAATGTCACCAAAGAAGCCTTAGTGCTCCCTTCGACGTTTAAATTAACAATCATGACTACACTGAGGGGCTCTTAAAATTGTAATGGTTTCGCCGAAATTCACAAAGGCCTATATGACTGTCTGATAGATTGCACTAATAATGCTTGCATGTGTTAATGAATTTATTCTTGTGTAATAGACTCATCTTCAGTTATGCATGTTAGTTCTTAATAGCTTTGACAAGTTAATTGATAATCAGTATGATAATTTATAATTTTGCAGTTATGATCCAAAATGCTCATGCGTACAGTTCTGCCTAACAACTGTGTGATATATATACATTGAGTTCTATTTTCTTTCAAAACTCAATTTGAAAATTCACATTTCCTTTGACAGTAAAAATTTCACTTGTCTGCTTAGAGTGTGTCTTCGTGTTTGTGAATGTGTTACTGGTCAAGAGAAAAATGTGTTCAGCCGTGTGTACTTGACAAAATTTTGTTAATCTTCTGCAGGCATTGATTGCGTTGAAGAAGGGTACACAATTGCTTAAGTATGGTCGTAAAGGAAAGCCTAAATTTTGCCCATTCAGACTTTCAAGTGTAAGTTCAGTTCCATTTTATTTTGCATTATGTTATTAAGTTATTTGAGATCTTAGTGCTCTTCTATGTCCTGTGAGTAGGCAGTTGGTTTGAATTAGGGAAATTTTGATGGTAATGGATCGGTGGAGAAAGATGAGTGCTTTATGTGTTCTGATCTCTACCTTTCACAAATCTGCATTTAACAAATGTTGTTCCAAAGAAGTCACAAGCAGTGTGATTCTAGCTATTTCATGTAAAGATATCATATTATTACAACTGCAGTTGATAATGAAAATTTGCTGCCCATCAACAAAAAAAAACCCCATAAAACGAGAAACTTTGTTACTCACATACTTAAGGCAGGGCCATCAACTATTCAACGTGAATTAGGATGGATCTTTGAATCACTTCACTCCAATGCATTGCAGCCCTAAGTTTGTCAAGTAAGATGTAACAGCCTCTAGCTCTAATCTAAAGTTTGAGAATCTAAACACAGGTTAAGGTTGAAAGTGAGGTGCTTGATTTTGGGTTTCCGCTTTTGAAAAATGAAGATCTCAGAAATAAGCCAGCTCCTACTGAAAAAAGGGAGAAGAGAATGAGCACAATCAATGCGGTCCTGTATCTCTCTTATCATTATGTTATTATTTTATATGCAATTTAACGGGTAAGTCTGCGGTACCGGCCAGTATGGTACTGTGGGTACCTAAAAATGTGTGTGATGATTCCCAAAAATGTGTTGAATAATGAGGTAATAACAATACATTTTAGGTACCCACAGTAGGATACTACAAATGTGTTACAGGTACGTCAAATGTGTTGTTGGTACCACACTGTTCAACATATTTTAGGTACTCATGGTATCATATCGACCGGTACCACAGACTTTCCCACAATTTAACATAGAAGTCGTTTCTTCTCAACCTTAAAAGAAACTCATTTTTCTAACTTTCAAGGGCAGGAAATTGAAGTAAAAACCTCTAATGACTTTTTCATGTGGTAATCAACAATTACTTAGTCTTGGGATGCTTTGTTCTTAAATGGTTAGAAGTTATAGGCCATATATTAGGCAACTCTTAGGTGTGTGTGAGGGATAAGATACTCTTCTTTATGGTTGATTTTGTTAAAGTAATGTTTTAATCACAAAGAGTCCTTCAAGTGGGTGTCTATATCCTAAGTATTAGATTGTGACCTAGTGGGTTGACAGGAGTATAACCACATCATACATCCGTAACCTTAGAAAATAAAACCATCTCATTCCTTGTTGAGACACAAACACCAAATCCATTTACGAGTAAATCTTTATTAACACTTTTAGGTAACATAACCCAAGCCGCCAGATGGCATAGGAGCACACTCCCAGCTTGGTTGATTAAATATCTCTCAACTTTTATTATTTTTGCCTGTGCCAGGAATACCAAAATACAAAAGAAAGTGAATGGGAAAATTAGTTAAGGTGCTGTTAATGAGGGTAGTTCTGCCTATTTTGGTGAGGCACGAATTTCTCCAAATAGCCGAATTAGAACCAATCAACATCATGATCCCATCTCAGAATGTCGTGGTAGAGGCTCCCAAAGGAATCCCAAGAAGCAGTGCTGAACAAACCCAATATACATTTCCCAATCCCACCCAAGATATCCATGTTTTTCACTAGGCATGTCCACTTGGAACTGGAAGTTGGAACATTGCTGCATCTGTGGCATATAATAACTCATTAGTATCTTGTCCGGTCTGAATAAAAATATTTAGTTGTCCTTTCTTTCAGTTTGAGAATGATAACAAATATAATTGGTTACAGAGATGCATTTGCTTTCTGTTTGGCACTTATACTTCTTTAAGATTGCCTTCTTTTTATTTTTTGCATGGTTCTCCTGTCTTGCCTAAATCCTTATATTGCCTATTTACAATTTTTTTCCTGTTGAATTGCAGGATGAATCATCTTTGATCTGGATTTCAAGTAGTGGTGAGAGAAGCTTGAAGCTAGCTTCTGTATCAAGGATTATTCCGGGACAAAGAACTGTGAGATCTCTATATGTCTATTTGATGTGATTCATGTGATCTTGTTTCTTATTACCTAGCATAGTGATGTTAGTTCCTTACTTTTCTAAGTTAATTTATCATATCATTATTTAATACATTATAGGCTGTCTTTCAACGATATTTGCGCCCTGAAAAGGATTATTTATCTTTCTCTCTTGTGTACAACGACGGCAAGCGGACGCTTGATCTGGTTGGTGAAGATCCCTTTTGGTCTGTTCATTTTATGGGAGTTGCTGTCTTTTAATTATCTCTTGTGAATGGTAACTGTAACTCTACTGTGTTTGTGCCTTTAGATTTGCAAGGATAAAGTTGAGGCAGAGGTTTGGATTGCAGGCCTCAAAGCATTAATAGCATCTGGTCAAGGTGGGCGTTCAAAAATTGATGGATGGAATGATGAAGGCCTCTACCTCGATGTAAATTTTTCTACTTCAAAATTTTTACAGTTAACTTATGTATCTTGTTTTACCCTGTTTCTCCCAAGTTCTCGTTGCTCCGTAATTGTGCAAATATGTCAGTTTGAAGAGGCCAGATCACTGTCTTTATAGAAATAGCTTACACAAAAGTGTTGGATATAATGCTCTAATAAGTTGCTTGTGAACGTATGGATTTTCTGCGTGCATGGAATTTTGATATCATTTAGGTTGTATTATTAGAATTTTGGAGAATATATTTGTGGCTGGAATGTCAATTGAAGTTCAGTTCATTCATTATAACCTTGGAATAGTAAATCCTGATCTGTCCTGCTTTCCAGCTTTTATTGTTTACAGCTGATTTGATGCGTCTCACTGTCAGGTTCAGACACAGGAGTTTCCTTTTGGCAATTTGTTAATGACAGTTGATGCTTAATATAATGTTCTTCATTAATTTATTTTCCTATCACCACTTATTAATACAATCTGGTAAGAGAGGAATAAAAGGGCTGTTGATGGAGCCTTCCAATATTTTGAAGTCTTATCTTCTTTCATTCTTTTCTGTAAAGGATGGATCTATTCTTTAGATCCATTGATTGGATCCAACTTTTTGATTCTTGGTCTCTTTTTTCTCATCTACTTTTTTTCAAATTTTTTTGTATAAACCTCTGGGGTTTCCTTTCATTTTCAATATAATACTTATAAAAAATACTTACTAATATCTATAGTTTGCCTTTTACTTAATTGTTGTCAGGATAGCAGTGACATGACTTCAAATAGCCCAAGTGACAGCTCCAACAGTGCAACAAGAGATATTAGTTCTCCAGAGGTTTCTCTCAGTTTGAATGCTAATAAATCTCCTAAGGGTATTAGGCCCGAGAATTCTGTAATCTCTGAAAGGTCACATGTAGCGTCAAACCACACAAACATGCAAGTAAAAGGATCTAGTTCGGATGCTTTTCGAGTTAGTGTATCAAGTGCTCCTAGCACCTCCAGTCATGGATCTGTGCCAGATGACTGTGATGCTCTGGGAGATGTATACATATGGGGGGAGGTTATTAGTGATAATGTTATGAAGTCTGGGGCTGATAGAAATGCTAATGCTGTGAGCATTAGGGCAGATGTGCTTCTCCCCAGGCCATTAGAATCCAATGTAGTTTTAGACGTTCATCACATAGCTTGTGGGGTCAGACATGCTGCCTTAGTCACAAGGCAAGGCGAAGTTTTTACATGGGGTGAGGAATCTGGAGGACGGCTTGGCCATGGTGTGGGGAAGGATATTATGCAACCTCGTCTTGTTGGATCTTTGGCAGCTACTAATGTGGATTTTGTAGCTTGTGGAGAGTTCCATACTTGTGCTGTTACAGTGGATGGGGAGCTTTATACATGGGGAGATGGCACACATAATGCTGGGCTTCTTGGTCATGGCACCGACGTCAGCCATTGGGTGCCAAGGAGAATCTCTGGTCCCCTTGAAGGGCTTCAGGTTGCTTCAGTGTCCTGTGGTCCATGGCACACGGCATTATTGACGTCAATGCGGCAGCTCTTCACATTCGGTGATGGTACATTTGGTGTATTGGGTCATGGGGACAAAGAAAGTGTTTCGTATCCGAGAGAAGTAGAATCTTTATCAGGATTAAGAACGATCTCAGTTGCATGCGGAGTGTGGCACACTGCTGCCATCGTAGAAGTTATTGTGACACAATCTAGTGCAAGCATTTCGTCAGGTAAATTGTTTACTTGGGGTGATGGAGATAAAAATCGTTTGGGGCATGGAGACAAGGAAGCCCGGCTTAAACCTACATGTGTGCCAGCACTAATTGATTACAACTTTCACAAAATTGCTTGTGGGCATAGCTTAACCGTTGGTTTGACCACATCAGGACAAGTCTTTACAATGGGAAGTGTCGTTTATGGTCAGCTTGGTAATCCCCGAGCTGATGGAAAGTTACCATGCATGGTCGAAGATAAGCTTTTTGGGGAGACTGTTGAAGAAGTAGCTTGTGGTGCATATCACGTGGTAGTTCTAACATCAAAAAATGAAGTTTATACTTGGGGGAAGGGTGCTAATGGGAGGTTGGGCCATGGTGATGTTGAAGATCGGAAAATGCCAACTCTGGTCGAAGCCTTGAAGGATAGACATGTGAAGTATATTGCTTGTGGTTCAAGCCACAGTGCAGCTATTTGCCTTCATAAATGGGTATCAGGCGCAGAGCAGTCACAGTGTGCTGCTTGTAGACAGGCTTTTGGTTTTACAAGAAAGCGACACAACTGTTATAACTGTGGACTGGTGCATTGCCATTCGTGCAGTTCCAAAAAAGCACTAAATGCCGCACTGGCCCCAAATCCCAGCAAACCGTATCGCGTATGTGACTCTTGTTATACAAAATTGATCAAGGTATTGGAATCTAGTCATAATAACAGGAAGAATGCGATGCCCCGCTTGTCTGGCGAGAACAAGGACAGGTTAGACAAGAACGAGATAAGATTGTCCAAGTCAGTGCCGTCTAACATGGATTTGATAAAGCAATTAGATAGCAAAGCAGCCAAGCAAGGAAAGAAGGCAGATACATTTTCCCTTGTTCGCTCCTCCCAAGCCCCTTCTCTTTTACAGCTTAAAGATGTTGTTTTGTCTAGCGTGGTTGATATGCGACGGCCAGCTCCAAAGCCTGTCCTTGCACCTTCTGGAGTAAGTTCTAGGTCTGTGTCACCTTTATCAAGGAGATCAAGCCCTCCGCGCTCTGCAACTCCTGTACCCACAGCATCAGGACTTTCCTTCTCCAAAAGCATTGCTGATAGTTTGAAGAAAACTAATGAACTCTTGAATCAGGAGGTGGTCAAGTTACGTGCCCAGGTAAATGATCAAGTTCATTATTTAATTTTTGATTACTTGAATCTTTGGAAGGATGGATGGGGTTTTGAAGTTGAAGTTGATTTGTTTAAATAGTTTATCTTGATCTCTGAACCTAGGTTGAGAACCTGAGACAGAGATGTGAATTTCAAGAGCTGGAGCTTCAGAAATCAGCAATGAAAACACAGGAAGCAATGGCATTGGCTGCCGAGGAGTCTGCAAAATCTAAAGCAGCAAAAGAAGTTATAAAGTCTCTAACAGCTCAGGTCACTTTCTGATTTACATGCTCTTCGCTTTTGTCCAGAGCTCGATTTCTCTTTTCGAACTTAATTTTGATTCCATGCATCATATTCAGCAGGCAATCTCAAAATTAGTTCAGCTGTATCTTATATTGATGATGACAAAACTTCATACTTCAACTTCTGATTGCCACTTGTCTTTAAAATGGTATGACGAAATAAAAATAATAGAAATAGGACAAATATTCATAAATTTCTGATAGCATTACTATGAACATCGGAACCATTGTTACTTTATGGTGCTTATGGTTGGAGCGTAAAAGAGGAACTTTGAAGATTCTTTTGAGAATGTGGGTCTTTTTGTGGGATAAGATTCAATTTTTTACCTCTCTTTGGGCGACTAATACAAAGGCTTTTATGAGTAACCCTGTGTTTTTATTAGTAGCAATTGGGCGGCTGTTTGTAAAGATTAGTTCGGTTTTTTTGTGGATAGGATTTCTTGTCCTCCAATCCGTTTTCTTGTAATTATTTTTGTATATTAATATACTTTTGTTTCTTATAAAAAAACTGCTATTTTATCTTCATTATGTTTTATCCATAACCTGCAATCTTAATTTCCAGCTCAAAGATATGGCGGAGAGACTACCACCTGACACTGAGAACGCCAGACCAGTATATTTTCCTAATGGTTTTGAGCCAAACGGAATCCACCATTTGGATGCAAATGTGGAGCGCCATCGGAGTTCAGATTCACTCAGCTGCTATTCCATGTCTTCTCCAACAGCAATCGACTCAGCTGTCACTGGTGAAACTCAAGGTGTAGCAGCTAACTCATCTGGTGAACTACACAGAACCAATGAAACAAACCTGCAGCTGAACCGGGCACATAATGCCAATGGGCTTGAGGATCATCCGGATGTCAGACTGCCACACAGCGGTGGTGGAGTGGTTCTGACAAGCAGCAGTAGTTTGTCAGAGACAGGCAGGGAGTCTGGGCATGTCCAAGACAGTGAGAATGGTGCCAAACTGAGGACTTCTGTATTGGTAGGAAATTCTAACCAAGTTGAGGCAGAATGGATTGAACAATATGAGGCCGGCGTATATATTACTCTCGTGGCATTGCGGGACGGAACTCGAGATCTTAAACGAGTGCGCTTCAGGTAATTTGGTTTTCTAGTCTTTATTTTAATCAGTAATACAAATTTATTTATTTTCATTATTAGCTATTCATTTTACAGAATTCATACCCTACTTATGAATCGTTGCACAATGCTTTCGTATCAGTCAGAGTTCAAACTGCTTTAACATATTGAGCATTCATTGATCTTATTGCAGCCGGAGGAGATTTGGAGAGCATCAAGCAGAGAATTGGTGGTCAGAAAACCGTGATAAGGTGTACGAGAGATATAACATTCGTGGTGGTTCGGACAAGACTTCAGTTTCTGGCCACACTGCACGCAGATCAGAGGGAGGCTTCTCACCTGCTGCTTCAGCACCAGCTTAGCTTATTAGCATGAGGGCAGATGTATGTTCTCTACTACCTAACCTGTTCGTGATAAGATATTAACGTTATTTGAGGCTAAGCGACGAAGGGAAGCAGGCATCTTTTCTATTTTAATTGATCAGTTTCTTTTTCCTGTCGTTTTCCCTTCTCTGTTTGTTTTTGGTATCATCTTCTTCCAATTTATTTATGGGTATTCACCCTATCAAAAGCCTGTTTTATTCTAGTGTATATAAGAAAATTGAGATAATTCTAGAGAGTTTTTTGACCTTGTTTCTCCCACCCCGAAAATAAGGCTTGTATTGTGATGCGGTTGAAAATAAATTAATAATAATTATCATAAAAAAGATACTTTTAGAAAAAATCGTAGAAAATAGTCACGACTATCAAAATCCTAAAAGACAGTCATTTAATTTGGCGCACTTAAAAAAATTCGGTGCAAAAAAACTTTGGCGAACAAAAAAGCAAAACATTAATTGAAGATGGATTTCTAATGTATATATAATATGTACAATATATACATATGTATATTACGTACAATATATATACTTTATACAATACATATTATATTTACATTTTTTTTATCAAATTTACGATGTTTTAAAATATTTAGTATCTTATGATATGCTTTTAATTAGAATATATATTATTTAGGTTTGTTGAAATAAGAATTTTAATGTTATATTTTTTTCATTTATTCTATGTAATATAATTGTGTCATGTAATTAATGTATTTATATGTCATTATTTGAAATAAGAATTTTAATGTTGTTATATTTGTTTTTTCATTTATTCTATGTAATATAACTGTGTCATGTTTAAATTTATTTTATGAATACACTACACAAATATATATAAGCGCTCACAACCCTAATTCATGATCCTTTTGGTGTTGTTTTATGTGATGCTAATGGAAGCTGGTTGGGGTAGTTGAATTATTTTTCAACTAAAAGATTAAGTGATTACTTACGAATTAACTTACTTAATGTAATTAACAAAGTAATAATAATTTATTTAATTCATGGGTAAGAAAAAAGAAAATGGATGGAGGAGTATNGAGGGGGGGAGGCTGGGTTGGGGTGAGAAGGAGGGCGTGGGAGCCTGGGTGGGTAGTTGAGTCTGAGCGGGGTTGACTGGCTGGATCGAGGGGGCGAGCTGGTGGGGAAGGAGAATAGCAAGCCTGGGTTTAGGGGGGAGGGCTGGATTGGGGAAGGAAGGGCTGAATGACTATCTTTGATTTATTTATCTTAGGCAATTTTTATTTTTTATTTTGCTCAAAATTGCCCAAATTGATGAAAGCCCCAAAACTAGTTTTTGTTTGTTTTGTCCAATAACTAATTACAAATATGGCCAAGGTATGTAATTTATTTATGCTCTATATATGTTTATATTATTTACTACTTTTAGTTGATTGACTACTTATTTTGCTGTATTGTTAACATTTTTAGTGGATTACTAGTAACCCATGAGCCAATGATTTATTATGTAATTACTACTAATAACAACTTGTTAATTAAGTTTGAAATGTCATAATGCATAATGTATACAAAATATTGATCTATAATATATAAAAAATAGTTACACTCTACAAAAATCAAAATTTTCAAATTTTCCGAATATTGGTCATTTTCGCAATTCTAAAAATTTTTTCATTTTTAACTAAACCGTTGAAACTGGTCATCACTTTTTGTAATTTCTACTATATATTATATAGTTTGCCTAGTTTACCGACAAACAAACAGTAGATTAACAAGCCCGCGAGGATAAATCATAGTAAAGCTATATTTCCATGGAAGGTTCTAATATTATTGGAAAATTTTGAGTTTGACCTTTTTATTTTTCTAAACCAACCCCACCTTTGAATTTTCCTCCATAAAAAATCAATGAAGTTCTTCAACTTTTAACCACCTTTGACCATAGCTTTGGTTCTGTTATTTTTTCGTGGTTGTGTCACATGGCTTCCCTTCTCCATTGTTTGGATTCGAATTCAATGCATGATTTGAAATATGCTTTTAACCTTTGAAGTTTTCCATTGTTTTTTCATTTTTGTCCCTAAACTTTTTTTAGTCAAATTAGTCATTAAAATTTTAATATGATTTCAATCAAGTCTATGTTATCTATTGTTAAATAAAATATTATCAAAACTATGATTTGAACCATAAATACTCAAATAGTAATGTGTCGAGTCATCATATATCTATCAGACGTCATCATTTTTATAACATTTCGTTTACTGAATAGATAATAAGGACATAGTGCGGGTAAGTAAGAATGTTGATAAACTTAAGTTATAGAGTAAGTTTAAGTGATAAAATTAAATGACAAAATTTTAAGATTACCACGTTTGATTATCCATGGTTATGTTAGAAAGTTACTAAGAAAGTAAAATTACCTTTTTTGATATGTAGGAATTTTTGATAAAATTGTTGGGAAATTTGGTAATGTTATTGAGAAAGTTATATAAATAATAGTAATAAAATTATTGATTATTTATAGTTTCTTTTATCAAGTTTTATATTGGTGTCAATAATTATTTATAGATTATAATACAACACAATATCTTATATATTTTTTTTACGTAGTACTACATAATTTTATTATTAAGTCTACTAATAAAATTATATCCACTATTTTACTCTTACTACGTCAAAAAATAAAATATATTTTCTCTTTACACTCTACAATAAATTTAATGACAAAATTGTTCAAAATTTACCTAGCAAAAATACATATAGATTCTTTGTGGGCAAAGTTAAAAGTCTTACTAATCCATGTACTGTTTGATTAACTTTTCTTTGATACACAAAATTAGTTATTATATATAAAATTTCCCTTTTATATATCACAAATAAATATGATATTATATAACTATCATTCATATTAATACATTAAAACATTTAAGAAATACATAACATAACGGAATGGGAGTAGAAATTTTTTGTAATATTTAGGTCAAATACAATTTCAAAACTTAATATAATCGAATATTCTTCCCATGCGCGGTGGCATTTAACCCTTTTTCTTAAGTCATTTACTCACTTCAACGTTCTGGTTCCGATTTTTAAGTACCGCAACAATTTTTTTCCCAATTTTTTTCTAGTTTTTGAAATAGTTTTGATGACACAATTAAGTGGGTTGTGAATTATATGTTGATGTTAAAATTATCGTTGTCCTATGAAAATAATTCATGATTCAATTTTTTTATATCATTAATAATAAATTTTATATTATTATTTTATATGTCCAAATATTTTTTTAAAATGAAATACTGAAACACTAGAATATTTAAAATATTTTTTTTCTAAAAAACTAAAATGAGCATCGAAATAGATTTGACAACTATGATACATACACACAATAAATTCAATGCAGCATGAAATACATAATTGACGAAATTTTATAGAGAATTTAGAACAACTAGATATTTTAAGAAGTGTGTGGTTGGTAAGTATGTATAATTAAATTATTGATTATTTATAGATGATTTTTTGTCATCTTTTTAGTCTCTTTATAATTATTATTGGTAATTTCTTAATGCAACGACATATATATATTTATTACTTTATATACTAACAAATTAACTAAATAATTTAGGGAAGACCTCTGTTCTGGGCACCGGCTTCGTGACACACAGACTAGGTCTTTGGGAATGGGAAACAAGACGAGATAAACAATCACATTATAGTCTCTTTTTATTTATAATTTTAATATTTTCTAAATATTAATATTATATGAATAATATTTATTTTAGGAAAGGAAATAACTACTAATTTCAAAGATTTTAGGATAAAATACACTTTTACCCCCGTAGTTTGAGATAAATTCTAAATTTAATAATTCACTTTAAAAAGTCTCAAAAGACCCTATAGTCCCATTTGTTTATAATTTTAATATTTTTTAAATATTAGTATTATATGAATAATATTTATTTTAAAAAATGAAATCACTACTAATTTTGAAGATTTTTAGGGTAAAATACACTTTTACCCGTGGAGTTTTGGATGATTTTTAAATTTAACCCCTTTACTTTAAAAAGTTTAAAAATAAACCTTATAGTTTATTTAAGGTTTCATGTTAGATATTCCGTCATTATTTTATTAATAAAAACATATGATCGGTTAATGTAATGCATTATTGGCGATTACATGTATTAGTTGGAAGACAGTGAAAATTAAAATGGTGTCACATCATCTAAGATTAGGCTACATAATCTAATTTTTAACCTTTAAGTTAGGTCAACGTTTTACCCCTAAAAATACAGAACCCTTTTTTTTATCCAGCTTTGCCCCAACATTTTTAAAATTTTCAAAGAAACCCCACATATGTCATTCTTCGTTTCCAGCTTTCCCCCAACAAACAACCCTTCTTATTTTGTCCATCAAACTCATCCTTCTTCTCATTCTTCGAATCATAGTCAAACTGCATGAAAATTCAGAGGAGAGAACCACAACTGTCATTGCCATCACAAGACATCTCCCTCAACGATTTCACAGAGCAGACATGAATCGAAGCTGCAGACCTCCATTGTAGCTCTAGGTTGTCTCTGCAAATGAGAGAAGAAGAGAAAGGAAAGTAGGCCACGAGATGAACAAATGCCAACTCCTCTAGACCACACATTGTAGGTCGCTCATTTATCTCTATACTTGTGGAAGGGACCTCTGTTTCAGATATGGAAAATCGTCGAATTTTTTTTTGTCTGAAAATTTTAGATTTGAAAATACTGCTATGAACAATCGATGTGAAAATCGGTAGGAAAATTGGTGATTTCTTGTAAATTTACCCAAATAAGTTGTTGGGATGAAAAGGGAGAGAAAATCATTGATTTTTTATGGGCTTGAGCTTAAAAATCGTTGATTTTTTATGTGTAATTTTTTATGGTCTTATTGATTTTGAAGCTGTTGAGATCTACTTGCGCACTATAATTAGCCCCAATATCAAAATGTCAGAATCAATAAGACCCCAAAAGAGAAGAGTTTGGCAATTCGGCTTGAAAATGGAAAGAATCGTTGATTTTTTATGGGTTTGAGCTTAATTAGAGATTTATTTGTATGGAACCTGAGTCGGGCAATTCGTTGATTTTTTATGAATTTGGCAATTCGTTTCATGCTTGACAAGGCTAAGATCATCAAAGATTATGAAAAAACCCAGATATGAAAAATCAAAGCCATGAAAAAACCCAGATCTGAAAAATTGTTCGCCTGCCTAAAACCCAGATCTGAAAAATAAGAAGGAAATGTCTAGGGGAAGGAGTATGAAGAGAAAAAAATAAGTTAAAAGGGTGAAAAGAAAAGCTGAAATGGCAAAGCGGTTAATTTTAGTTGACGTGTAACTTAGGTGATGTGACATCATTTTAATTGTCACTTATCATCTATTGCAACTAATACAGGTAAGTGTTAATAATACACTACGTGCTTCTCTTAGTAAAATAGTTAGGAGAATTAAATATTAAATAATTTATAAGGTTTTGTTTGATATTTTCTAAAATAAATGATTAAATCATAAACTATAAATGACAAAAGTGCATTTTAATTTTTTTAATATGATCAACGTTCACTTTAATTATTTAAACTTTATATTATATATATATATATATGAATAGTTTGTATATGTTTAAGTTTTTCAAATATAGTATATTATATCATTCATTTTAATTAACGTGCATATTATAATCTCATGAGACGAGTCTCAAGAAGTGTTTGCGAGACAGGGTTTCGAGACGAGATCGGGTGAGACAAAAATTCTGACCCGTTTAAAATATCAAATCCCAATTATATCCCGAAAGTATTCAAGATGGGGAAAATCTAAAAAATCAGGATAATGATGAGTTTTGTTTCGCGAGACTAGAACAAATTCGGGCGGGATTCTGGGATTGAGATTTTTTTATGACCCTTAGGCGAGGCTCTAAACTCGAAGAAAATAAAATACCAAAATCAAGTAAGGAGAAATAAAAACAAATAATGATGTTTTTATGAAGATTTGAGCTAGAAAATAAAAGATATTTTGGAAAATGTGTTGATATGTTGGTAAAATGGGTAAGTGGATTGAGAAAGTTATTTGGTAAAGTAAATTTTTATGAGAAAGTGATAAAGAAAATAATGTAAAATTGTTATTTAACCATGTTAAATAAGCTTTACCATACCAAATGAGAATACTTGAA
Organism: Datisca glomerata; assembly: GCA_003255025.1. Lineage (NCBI taxonomy): Eukaryota > Viridiplantae > Streptophyta > Magnoliopsida > Cucurbitales > Datiscaceae > Datisca > Datisca glomerata. Next base: position 97,979 of record QANY01013470.1, read on the forward strand.
ACAAACGTGAGAAAATGTTAAAAAATTAATTTATCACGCACTTTAGAATGCTGATAGACAGAACCAAACACCTCCTTGAAGTTTTCCATTATTTTTTCATTTTTGACTCTAAACTTTTTATAACTAATTTAGTCATTAAAATTTTAGTATGATTTCAGTCAAGTCTTTGTTATCTATTTGTTAAGTAAAATATTATCAAAACCATGACTCGTACCATAAATACTCAAATAGTAATGTAACGAGTTATTATATATCTAGCAGACGTAATCATTTTTGTAACATTTGGTTTACAGAATAGATAATAAGGATATGATTGACTTCATGTTTCAATTTCAAGTACTAATGATCTAAAAAATATTTAAAGATAAAAAATTAAAAACAAGACATGATTTAGGGGCCAAATGAGTATTTTTTTTACAAGGGAGGGGGATATTACACAACTTGGTGTTTGAATGGCCAAGTAAGCTACACGTCCCAGTCCCAAGTGAGTACTTTAGTCATATGTTCTTTTTTTTTTTCCAAAACGTAAATATTTTGTACAGTGTTTCACATCTTCCAATATGAAATAGCCACCTTTAAGAATTCGACATGATTTATAGAGACATCTTCTATGTGATTTCATTTTAACATTTTTGAAGAGAGTACTATAACTTTCGTATAGTGATCTCCAGAATTATTATGTGCTATTTAATTCAAAACTGTTGTGGGACCAACCCATGTGGATAGTTAGTTTTGTAATTTCTTTGTCTAGAAAACCTAGGGTTATGAGAATGTGACTATAAATAATATTAAGCTTAGGGTTTTTGAAAGACAGAAAAGTGTGAGAGAACATTGATTGTCTTGGGGGTTCGAGTTTGTGAGAGTGAGATTGAGATTGTTGGAGTTTGTAATTGTTCTTTGATAGTGATTCTGTCCTGGATATAGGCAATTTGGCCGAACCACATAAAATCTTGATCGTGACTTGTTTCGTAATTCATTTTTTATCATTACTCGTCATAAAAATTGGTACCGGAACAAGTCAAAACAAGTTACATGGAAGAATGATCTTGAAAATAGATTCGCCGAGCACTAAATTCGCCAAGGACGTGGTACTGAAGCCTATGGACACATCAATTGTGGTTGAAAGTAATGAGATTGAAGGTAACAATATGGTTCTTTCGGTAACTCAAGGCAATGATTCCAATGAAAATTCATAGATTTTAGATTTTGCATGTTCCTTTCACATGTGTTGGAATAGAGATTGGTTTGACATGTAGAGACTGGTAACGAACGAACTGCCATGTTCGCTGATGGTAAGGAGTGTAAGATTGAAGGAAAAGGAACAATGAAAGTGAGAATGTTTGATGGAACTGTAAAGATGTTTGGTGATGCGAGGCATGTGCCAGAGTTGAAAAGGAATTTGATTTTTTAGGAAGACTTGATTCGTTGAGTTATGAATATTCAGCAAAAAGTGGAGTTATGAAAGTTATTAGAGACGCGCTGGTGATAATGAAATGGTACAAAATTTTCAGGAACTTATACAAGTTAGATGATTACATTGTTCAAGGTGGATCAAATGTTAAGGTTTTTAAACAAATAGAGCGACATGTGCAACCATTCTAGAAGAATGTGGGGTTTGAAGATAATGTTCGTGTTGGTGCAGGCTTAGCTATGAAACAAGTGGATACTATAATCAAGACGTCCTGGTAGGATGTTTCTTGCTCATGGATTGGAGGTGAAGATTGTTGTGAGACTAACCCATGAGGATGATTAGTTTTGTAATTTCTTTATTAAAGAAACCCTGATTAGTTTTGTAATTTCTTTGTTAAAGAAACCTAGGGTTATGAGAGTGTGACTCTAAATACAATGTTAAGCTTAGGGTTTTTGAGAGATAGAAAAATGTGAGAGAATATTGGGTGCATTAAAGAAATCTTTTTTGTGTTTTGTTTCATATTTTGTTTTCTATCGGGTCTCATCACAACAAAAACTTAGTTTCAATACTATTTTATTTATTAAACGTTATTAAAGTACCAAAACTAATAATCTTACATAATTGAGTTCTGAAAAAAATAGTTTATTGTAGTACATGGTTCTCTTAACTCAATCGCAATATACAAGAAAACAGGACCCAAGAAGAAAAGCAATGAATATTATCACGAGATCAATATATTTGAACATTTAGGTCATTAAATCATCACATAAATAGTAATTTAATCGTACTACATTATTATAATTATAATTTTGATTGGGTAACCACATAGGGGGATTTTTTTTCTAGTCTTCAGGATTTGTCATTTGTGGTAAGAAAAGTTAGAACTCAAAAGTGGGTGTAAAAATTCATAAGTAGGTTTTGGAGTAGAGATCCGTACAGAAAAAAATTTACTCATCAAATCAGAATCAAATCCAAGAGGAAGCGAAAAATAAGATCTCACGTCACCTCCTTTACATTTTCTTTTTCTATGATGTCTGATCATTCTTTCCAACACTGTTTATACTTTAAAGGCTTTCTGCATTGCACGCATTCAAATTTTGAAGTGAAGTACCAATGCAAACGACTACTCATAACAACTTCTAATCTAGCTTTTGATCAGATTAGCTCCCCGTTAAGCTCGAAGATAAACTGCACAAGCTCCTCTGCGAGAAGGGATTACTAAATCATGAACGAATTAACGTTACTGAACAAAATAGTTAGTAATTACTAAATTAACATGCATGCATTTTTTTATATCTATTTTCCCCTCAAATTAGGTGTTGAAAGTGAAAATACCTCACTTAGTCAGAAATCCCACCAAATATTGTATCACTTAGTCGTAACTGGTAATGATTCACAATGAAGACAAAAAGTTACACTTTAAAGAGTTGCTCATATGAAAGCAACAAGAGTAATATTCTATACAGATTGACATATACATCTTTTTGAACTTCCCTTTTTTTTCCTTCTATTTCACCCATTTTCTCAGAACTTTCTTCATTGGCTCAGAAATGGACTCTTAATGAACTCTCAAGAACTCTACCATTCTCCAAAGGACGTAAAGCTTGAAGTTCCTCCTTATCAATGACTTGTCTTTAAGACATCATGTCACGCTTTACACAAAATATCAAAAATATGGTTAACAACTTTTATCAATGACATGATAACTAATGCTCCCACATTCACTTATGAGAAGAAACTCCTCTTGGCCTGGAACCAAAAATACCCACAAACCCATATCTTGGATTTTCATGACAGAAAAAAGCCAAAAAAAAGGAAGGAGAGAGTAAAGAAAGTTTAAGTTTACTCACAAAAGAGGGAAGAAATATGTAAGTGAAAAGCAACAAATCTTGTGTCTTCAAGGTGATGTATGAGAGCTCTGTAAGCCAACGTCATTGTGCTGCTTGGAAGGGCCAGAAGGAGGGATTGGCATTGCTTTTGGCATAAACCCCAAAATAGTACTCTTTGAAGAATTCTCAAACTTGGGCTTTAATTTGAAAACTCTACTGCATCTTGATCCTTTTGTATTCCCAACCAAAAGCACGACCATCAACAACACCCATAACACTACCAAACCAAGGCCTCTTCTTCCCATTTCACCCAATTCTCAAATCTTTGCTAGGAAAGAGAAAATAGAAGGAAAGAGAGAGAAGTTGGTGGAGAATTAATGGATGATGGAATGGTACAAACTACGAGAAAGATTATATATATTTATATTGAAAAGAAGCTTTGTAAGTAAATTATGGAAAAAGGGGATTTAATGGAAGTGGTGCAAACAAGGAGGAGATGTGGGAACATGGAGTAGTAAATGCTTGTCCTTCTTCATGTGCTTTTAGATTTTTAGCTGTTGGGTTGGTTTCTTTCATTTTTAGTGTGTAGGGGTCTACGAGAGCTGATTAAATTACTCAAAAACATGCAGAACAGTCTACGACTAGACTAGAGGAGTGGGGGGAAGGAATTTTTTTCTGTAGTATTATTTATGTTTACGTTGCTTGTTATTTAAATTTCGTGTCGACGTGATGCGTAAATAATTTATTTATACAAATTGACGTCAATATCTCGTTCAAAGAGAGAAAAACAATGTTTATCTTAAATTTCTCAAGGAAATACTCTTGGGTCTTAATTACCAAAGATTTATAAGTTTGTGAACCAAATTTATATAACTAGAATTTTAGGAATCGACGCACAAAATTTACGAGTCAAAATGTAATTTTTTTTTCATTTCTACGCGTTATGATTTATGTTACCTACTATATTTTCATTTTAGATGTGAGTTTTATTTAATTATTTAATCTTATTTTCAAGATGATATGTTAGATCTTACTCTATCCAAATATGATCAATTTAAACACTTCGAATTTACTCAATGAAGCATAAGAATCATCAATGATGGACTTACGCATTGTTCATTGTATTTCATAAATATTCCATCAAGGCTGAATTACTTACTGTACAATATCAGTGATTTATTTGTTTAACGCGGTACAAACTGCTTAGGTTCTCTACTTGTTTTGTATTAGTAAAAGTGTATATATTTCAAAAATTACATCAAATAATTAAGTTTTAAAACTTAATTTAAGATATATCAGTTCTTTTTTTTACTTTACAACAATATACAACTTTTAATGCTACCTCATCAATCAATTCATAATAAAAACATAATAGAAAATAATACCATTTTAATTAGAGAACAACGGTCAGCAGTTTTTAATTCTTTGATATTGTTTTAATTTTATCCCCTATTTTTTAGGGGTTTTGATTGTATACCTAAAAAATAGTTCAATTTATTAAATAGAAATCGACATCTCCTTATTGTAAGGTAAGTTCTATTTTTTGGTTTTCTTCCTCAAATTTCAACAGAGAATTTCTTTGTTTTGAAGAATATGTGAAGAATTTCCAATAAAAAAATTGTGAAGAATTTCTATTCTGTTGATTTTGTGAAGAAATTTTAGTTAGAAATTTGACGAATCATCAACTGTCACGCCATCAACCGATGATCAATCTTCTTTGGCAGTCCATCAATGGTTGTACATCATCGGACCTTCTTCAATTGTCCAACTTCCTTGGTAGAAACTAGTAGTTTATAAATATACTTTATACATATATCCAACGTTAATGAATGATTAACTTTCAGTGTAAAACTTATGTACTAAGAATTTTATAGATGATATACTTTTAGTTGTTAGTACTAATGTGGTATATAATTGGTTTACTTGTAGGTATATCAACGAACGATGTTGCACAATTGGTGTATTTAAACATATTAGCAAAATATGGAAAATTATGGTCACCTAAAACAGATAATTAGTAGACTATGATTTCAATTTCAATTTTGATTTATTTCATTTTATTATTTAGATGTCAATCAAAATTAAAATCTCTTATTTGTGGGATTTAGTTTACTTGAAATAATGGTTTCAAAATTTTAGAGATAATTTCTAGAAATCCCTTATTTCTAGAGATAATTTCAAATTTTAAAACTATTTTTGGTGATTTCAAGCACTAATTATCTCTCTCTTGATTGTTGCAGTATGATTTTGTTAGTTTTGTAGTAATCTAATTGATTGATTATATATTTTTATCTTTATTTAGCTCATTGTTCGAATTAATGGTTGTTATAAATCTTTAAAGATTTGCTTTCAATTTTTTATTAATTAATTTTAAATTACATTTAAAAGGTTTTAAATCAATATTTCGAATTTTTAGAGAATTTAGCATGTTTAAAAAAAAAGAGAATTTAGTAATTTTTTTGGGCATTGAAGGCATTGAACGGGTCTTTAGGAGGTGTGTTCTAAGTCATAAAGGATGATAAAACGAAAAAGGGGCAGAAGGGTGTGCAAAGAAAGTTATAAAAATGGAAGGAAAAAGATTAAAATTGGGAGTAAAGAAAGGAGAGGTGCTGTATGGTTAGGTGAGTGAGTGGGTCCATAGCAATATTAATGGCCAGACTAGAAGACTCATTACTCTTATTTCTCACTCCCTTGGAGGCCAGAACTTGGAATTTTGTTCTTTCGTTATATATTAATAGGGCTTTTGATTAGATGTTATATTATGTGATGCCATGGGTTGAGCGTGCACAGACTCTGGTAAGTTTATAAGTAAGAGTTAGACTCACTGAATACCACCTAACAATAGTATGAGAATTATGTTAGTTAATAAGTTCCAGTCTATTACGGATGAAGTATATTGGTAATCACCGACGTCTATTATATGCTCTTGAGAGTGTGAAGGACAGTGTGTTTATCAACATTGTCAAATCCTGGATGTTTATTTTGTTGTCCAACACGCTATGTCTACACAAATAAATGTTTGTGATGCAATCAAAGAATTCCATACTCTTTCCTATATAGGCGGAGTCCAGCCAATTCAAAGTTCATATTGATCAAAATGTTTGTTTTCGTTGTTTTAGACAAAAGTTATTTTGAATTTGCACGTTATTGTAGCATTACCCTATAATTCGGAACATTAAAAACGTAATAATATTAGAAATTCCAAATGCTATTTTTTCTACCAACCAGAACCAATTTAATGTGTCAACCAATTTAACTGGGAAACTGGTATATCAACTTTTGGGGATTTGAAGATATATGGTTGCCTCATGTTATGTACTCAAATAAGAAAGAATGGGACCAACTGGTCCCACCTGCAACATGAGACCAAAGCAAGACAGGACATTGTAGACTTCTTTAATTTATTAATAGATTAATAGGATTTGTGAAAAAGAAGTATCTCTCATATATCATACATGTGCTTTTGGTTTCAGATACCTTATAATTTTATTGTAATACTCGTAAAATTGAAATATTATATTTCTTAAATTATAATATAATTTTAATTTACATCTTAATTTAGAATTGCATCATAATTTATATGCAATATAAGTTTATAATTTTTTGAAGTAATTAAATTATATAAAAAAATGAAAACAATCATAATTTATAATGTAATTGCAATTCTAATACAAAAAAAGTATTTTCCTAACATCATATAAAAATCACTTATTTCTTTCACTCTCTCATTTTATTAACTTAATTATAACTAACTTTACTAAAGTTTAGTCTACCATTATTCATTCATTTAATTACTAATAAAAATATCTAAAATTAATGTTAAATTTGCACATCAATTTTTTATTTACTATCTCTTTCATTTGATAATTTAATTAAAGTTTAATATAATATTACTAATTTATTTAAATACTAATAAAAAAGAATTAGAATTAATGTTAAAATTATACGTCAAAATACTGTTTTTATTTAAATACTAATAAAAAATAATTAGAATTAATGTTAAAGTTGCACATCAAAATACTGTTTTTACATAATATATAACTAAAATGGCATTCAAATAACTTCTTGTTATTTACATAAATTTACAATAAAATTTAACATATAATAAGCATAACAATCATAAATTTTCATCCATAATTTTATATATTACCATACACAACAAAACATGACAATCATATTTAACCAACAATTGAATTGCAAGTAATCGAATCGTCAGCAATTGAATTGCGGTATTCATTATACATTGCACGAATAAAATGATCTTTTAATAACTCTTATTTTTCACTTTTTTTTATATAAAACAACAAGTAAATGCTTGTTTTCTTTGTCAGAAAAAATCACTATTATTAAAGAGATATGTAATTTGAAATATTACAATCTCTAGATAGCCAAATGGGAAGGCTGTCAAACCAAAGACTACATCTACCCTCAAAACCTCACCTAGATAATTTGTGTGCAACACCATTAAACTCCCTAGGTGAATAAACAAAATTCAAATTAAAACATTTCTAAACCACAAAATATCATAAATAGACCCCTCACTACCCGAGACTTCACTAGAACCACCCGAGAGCAGCTGTACAAGTTTAAGAGAGTCACTGTGCAGCACAACCTCAGCTCTTTCCTCAATCTTACCGAGACTAAGACCCCACACAACAACTCAAGCCTCCACAGAGAAAGAATCTAGGCAGGCTTCAATTTTATGGAAACCCAGGCTATGGATTTGTCCTTATGCATTGATGATAAAAAAACCATACCCCCAGCTCCGTCCTTCCAAGAGCCGTCTAACCATATCCTCCATTTTTTGGTGAGAAGCCACAGATTGGTTCTGCTCTAGCCACAGGTTTTCCTTCCTCGCCATTCTCAGGTTCTGATTCTCTCGCATCTCAGAAACTTGCATAGTGGTCAGCTTTAAGATTTCCAAGGAGGAAGGGATACACCGCTTAAAACAAGATTCGTTGTGGGCTTCCATAACCAATCGTCCACCAGGCTAATAATTCCTTTTAATGTTCTTTGCCTTTAAGCATTAGAATAATCTTCTTCCAAACAGAAAAGAAATCAGGGTTCCCAAACTGATCTGACCGAAGCTGTAAAGGGTTGGCAAACCAGAAAGCTCTACTGACCGAGAAATGGAAAAAAATATGGGGATTTGTCTCTTCATTACACCTACAGATGGGGCATTGGTTTTCAATATTCATACATTTCTTGCATAAGTTTGATTTGGTAGCAAGGAAAATTTTTACACACTTCTAGGTAAAATCTTTAATCTTTGGGCTAACTTGAATTTTCCAAAGTTTCTTCTAATAATACGATTCACTATTTGAATGATGCTAGACTTTCTCTTAGTTGCACTTCTAAGATTACCATTCTGAAGCATATTGAAAGCAATCTTATAGCCTGATTTAACTGAATAAATACCATCTCTACTATGATACCAGCTGATTTTGTCTTTAAAGCACCTGGAACTGATATAAATTGACTGTATTGCTTGTTAATCTTCCTTATTAAATACACGTTCAATCAAAGTTGAGTCCTATGTATGGTTAAGCAATAAGTTCCTCCACCTTAGAAAAGTTAGGCTGAGGAATATAAGTAACTCTAAACAACTCGGGTCTAGGCACCCGTGGGTCTTTCCAGATATCTACATCTTCACTGATCTATCCTCCAACAAATCCCCCGAGTAAGAATTTTCCTCCCCTCCAATAAAATCCTCCAGCCCCACGAAGGATGATACCCAGTCCTAGCATTCATGAAGTCAGAATGACGAAAATATTTGGCTTTTAAAAAAGTGCTTAAAAGGGAATTTGATTCTGAAAGATCCTCCAGCCCTGTTTAGCAAGCATTGCTAAATTAAAGTAATGCATATCCTTGAATGCTCTTCCTCCTTCCTCCTTTTTGCCCGTAAGATTGTTCCAAGAAGCCCAATCAATGCCATTTTTATCCGTCGAGCCATTCCACTAGTATTTAGCCATCTTGACACTTCGTCAACCAGAGAAAGAGGAAGTTTAAAGAAAGACATAGCATATAGGGGAATTACCTGAGCAATAGCTTCGATTAAAATCTCTCTACCTGTAGCCGAAAGCCACCATTTAACCCAACCATTCAAATGAGAACAAAATTTTTTAATCTCGTTGAGCAGTTCTTTTTTAGACTTGTTCAAATCAAATTATAATCTAAGATATTTCCACAAACTCAGAATAACCCCCATATTACGAACTCTGGCCAATCTAGCTCTATCCGATCAAGAAACATTATCACTGAAAATAATATTACACCTTACTTGAGGAAGAGCCATAACTATTAAGGATTGCTTCTATCTGAAAAATTCCTCTTCAGAAGCATGGTAAAAGAGTAAACTATCATATGCAAAAAATGAGACATTAAAGGGCCATAACGAGATGCCCATAAACAGTGAATTAGAATACATAGATTCTGTTTCCTTGTTCATGGCATCTTGTCATTTTCAGGATTATCCATTACTTCATCATAAGATAATGGATCGTCATTATCAATGTCTGACACTAGGATGTGAGCTTCTAGTTCATAGTGAATTGGTTGTCGCACAATCCTCATACTATGACGTTACACCGAGGTTTCCTTTGCAGGAATCGTGGTTTCTCTGGTTTGTTGCTTATAAGAAGAAATTGAAGGTGATTTGATCTCATCAGCCGCTAATTCCTCGAGAACTACTTTACTTCGAGGTTTGCAGTTTTTCATATAGTCATGTTCAAGCAAGGTGGCTTTTGTGAATACAAACACCTTTTGATCATTGTGACTATAAAAGTACCAACCTCTACTATTTAGAGCATAACTTACGAATATGCATACCTCAGACCTTGAATCTAACTTTCTGATCTTGGGTCTAAGAACATGAGCTGGATACCCCCATATACGAAAATGACGTAAACTAGGTTTGAAGCCATTCTATAACTTTAAATGCGTCTTTCTTACAGACTTAGAGGGCACTACATTCAAAATGTAAGTTGTCGTGTGTAGTGCATATCCCCAAAATGGGAGTGACAGTGATGAGTACCTTAACATCGACCTAACCATATCTAATAAGGTTTGGTTCTCTTCTTTGCAACACCATTTTGTTGTGGCGTTCCATGTGCTGTGAGTTGGGATAGAATTCCACATAGGGGTGTACAGAATTTTTACGAACCGACCGAACCGAACCGAATCAGTTCAGTCGGTTCTTTTTCTATGGTAATTGTAATTGGTTCGGTTAATTTAAGTAACCAAACTTTCTATTCGATTATATTTTACAATAAACATGTCGATTCGAACCGATTACAACCATGTTTTAATATATATACAAATTACACATAAATTATAAAAAACTTAATAAATTAGACACAAATTAATTGTGTTGAGTGTTGATATTTTTAATATTTTATGATCTCCCACATGTAATCGGTTGAGTGTTGATAAATTAGACATAAATTAATTGTGTTGAGTGCTGATATTAATTGTGTTGAGTGTTGATATTTTCAATTTAATGATTTTTGCTATTTTTTCTAAAAATTCTATAATTGTAGTCGAACCGGTTACAAGTAATCGAACCGAACCAATTACTTTGATTTCATTCGGTTCGTTTCTTTGGGTTACACTAGTTTGGTTCGGTACTTTAACTTTAGTTGATCCAAATTATTATCTAATTTTACAAATTAGATATTTTGTCTTACTTATTGATAATTATAAAAATAATCGATAATTATATATATATATATATAATTTCCTATAATTTCCAAAAGTTACATTTCAATATATAAATAATTCAATTAATCAATTCTTAATTAATTAATCACATATAATTATCTCATAATTATGTAATTACCCCAGACTAAAAAATTCTTTATAAGTTAGTTATTTTCTCATGTCCTAAAATATCACACCCTATACTGCATAGTATATAGGTCACTTAAGGACCATGTACCTATAATCCTAAGCTCCTATAAATCAGATTATTAATTAAACTCCTTAATTAAATAATCTTCTTTATTAATTTCATTATTACTCCACTATAAATATGGAATTGCACTCTGAGAGATTATAGATTATATTTACAGAGTATTCTCATGTAGTCCACTGATATATTTATTTTACGTAGTTCTGTCCTCCAATTATTGGTTCATAAATTAGAACTGGTCAACATTACTATTTTACCCTTATAATTACTTCTTGATCCTTAAGTACCATTAATTCATTAGTAAATGACTAATTTATAATCTTTATAAATTTGAGTTCAATAACCATTCAGTTTTAGGATTAACACTTAAGAAAACCAATATACAATTTGTTAGGAAAATTTGAATTTCAAATCTTGTAAGATCATGTTCCCAGCCATCCATATCACTAAATCTCTAAAAAAAAGTCACTAGCGTTTTTTTATAAACAAACCTTAACGAGTGAATCAAAAGATCCAGTAGATATGTATAAGAGTTAATGACTACTCATGATTCAAATCGATCTACATATGATCATCAAATTGATATATATTAAATATTTATGATAAACGACACGTTGATAAAAATATTAATTCACATCTGTCCAGTCATATATAATCTTATTACATAAAAGTATCTCACTAAGATGTTTATCCACATCAATGATCCGGATCTTGATCACATGCATTTATAATGCTTAATGAACTGTACTAGAAATCATTCATTAAAGATTTCATACTTCAAAATGTTGCTGACAAATTTATTCATTATCTACGATCTTAATACAAGTTCATAGTCTCATTAATGAATATAATTTTTTTAGATATTTATATAAATTATTCAACAATAATTATAAAAGAACAATTAAAAGTAAAATGTAAGTCTCATTAAATTTCATATTAAAATATCAATAAACATGCTTTGAGGCCATAACCTCCAACAGAAGTACCTTTCACCACAACATCAAGACAATTAAAGGAGATCCGACAGCCACCTGCTGTGTGCTGTAACAACGCTTGATTTCTTCAGGAAACATGAAGCTTCTGTTTCTAACAAAGGGAAGGAAACAGCTTAGCAACAACAATTACCCGACGAGGAGAACGACACAGACAATCGTAGATTTGAAGCTGCCAGTGAAATTGAATCTATGGACTTTGATTTATGTTAACAAGAATCACTTAAATGTCATTTAGTTATATATTATCTAAGAAAATATTTTGATGTGCAAATTTAATATTAATTGTAATTAATTTTTTTAATATTTAAATAAATTTATGCTGGATTAAAATTAAAAAGATAATTTTAATTAAAGTAATAAAATAAGAGATATAATAAAAATATTTTCATGTGAAAAATTAACAATAATTTTTATTATTTCATTAATATTTCAATAAATTAATGATGCTAAACTAAACTTTAATAAAGTAATTTAATGAAATAAAAAAAGTTAATTTTTATCAAATTTTTAATTAAAAAATTAAAAGAATTAATAAAATTATATTTTAATTAAAAAATAAAAAAATAAAATGAATTTTAATTAGTTTTTATTAATATTATAATATATTATTAATGTTGGACTAAATTGAAAAAATAATTTTGATTAAATTAATAAAATAAGAGATATAATAACAAATATTTTCACGTGAAATTTTAATTTAATTAATAAAATGAGAGAGAAAGTGTGAGAAAGAAATGGCTTTTGCTCTATTTTATATGAGGATAGGAAAATAATTTTGTTTGATATTATAATTGTAATTACAATGTAAATTATTATCGTTTCCATTTTCTCCTACAATTCAATTGACTCAAAAGATTGCAAATTAGGATTGCATGCAAATTAAAATTGCAGCATTATTTAAGGATGACTCTTAACAAACATGGTAATTCACCTACAAGAGAATTGCAATAGGATTAAAAAGGAGGATAACGCGAGCCAAACATGACCTAAAAATAAGCAATGCCGCTCAATCCTAAAAAAATGCACCTTCAAAGTCACTTAGGGAAACTTCTTGGGACACTTAGTCACTCTAAGGGGAATTGAAGTCATCCCCAACCAAAGTAAACCAATAAATAGAGATAAAGTCATTGAGAAAAAAAAGAGATTCAAAGCTTAACGAGAAAATTGGCCATGCTAAACTGATTAAGAAGAATTCTGGAAATCAATGGGATGATGAATGCGAAGAAGCACTACAAAAAATAAAACAATACGTAGCGTCTCCGTCACTGCTCTCAAGGCCGCTGCCAGAGGAAGAATTATTACTTTACCTTGCAGTTTCAAAAATGATAGTGAAAGCTGTTTTGGTTAGATTTAGATATGACAACGGTCAACAAAGGCTAGTATATTTCATATGGAAAAGTCTTGTAGCTGTTGAATCAAGATACAAAATGATGGAAAAATTGGTCCTTGCGTTGGTCATCATGGCAAGAAAGCTAAGGTCATACTTTCAGGGACATGGCAAGAAAGCTAAGGTCATACTTCTAGGGATAAGATAAATTACCATACAAAACTTGTTACATTCACGACTTGATGGCTCGCCAAGTGGGTAGCTGAACTGGGAGAGTGTGACACCAGTTACACACCTAGAATTTCCATGGAAGGCCAAGTGCTAGTAGATTTCATTGTCGAATTGCACTAGGAAGATGACCAACCTCATTTAACCACAACGAAGTCTGAGGAAGGGGTCTGGACTCTATATGTTGACAGAGTCACCAATCATTGAGGGGCAGGAGCAAGAGTAGTCATTTAGTCCCCACAAGGTGAAATGCTTGAACAAGAATTATCCTTTGGTTTCAAGATATTCAATAATGAAGCTGAATACGAAGTGCTACTAACTAGAATCCGTTTGGTTTAGGAATTGAGAACAAAAATTATAATATTTTGTGATTTCATGTTAATTGCTAACCAAACTTAAGGAAAATACAATGCAAAAGACACAAGGATGGCATAATACTTACAATGGGCCGAAAATATGTTGCTGATATTTAAGGAGTATGATATTAAAAAAATACAAAGGACAAACTCCAAAGCAAACGCCTTAGCCAACCTAAGGTCTTCAGTGCAACTCTCGTATAAAGGGCGCATTTCTCTGAAGTACATTAGCGAGCCTAGCACCAAATAACTTATACAAATCTGGTCCTAATCTCAATTATCTCACGCCAACAGAAGCTGAGTACGTACTATCTAAAATGTATGAATGAATATGTGGAAATCATGCTGGCGGAAGATGTCTAGCAAATAAGGTACTGAATGAAGGATACTACTGGCCTAAAATGCATAAAGAAGTAAAGTTGTTATTTAAAAATGTGACAAGTGCCAATGTAATGCACTTGTTCCCAAAATGGCCTCTGAAGATCTGAAAACTTTAGTGAGCCTGTTGCCATTCACGTAGTAGGGACTGGATATAGTGGGACCACACTCAATGGCTCCATCCCAAACGAGATTCCTGCTTGTATCTACTGAAGAAGTAAAACAATATTTGTGGAAAAATATCGTGGTAGGTACCGAATTCCTAAGGCATTAGTCTCTCTCACAACAGATTGCAATTTATGGGAAGTTTGGTTAAAATGTTTTGTGAAGAACTCTGAATAAGGAAGAAACTATCTACATCCTATTATGTCCAAGGAAATGGACAAGCAGAAAGGTTTCACAAGACAATATTGATGAAACGTGTATGAAGCTAAAGCTGTCAGACCAGTCGAGATGGGGTGCCCAACGGTAAGGTCCAACATTGATGAAACGTGGAATGCATAATGGATGACATAAAAACTTGATCTTTCATAAGAAAGACGAGAAGCTGCGTTAATCAGGTTAACGTCTTACGATCAGAAAAAAGAACCTACTTTCAGAAAAAGCGTGTATAAACATGAATTTTAAGTTGAAATCTTGTGCTAAAAAATGTATTCCAAACAAATGAAGGAAAGCTAGGTCCAAATTGGGAAGGTCATTGTCAATGCAATTGGAGGAAACATATATTTCCATTTGATGGCTGGTAATGGTAACGAACTGCCATTTATGCAAATACTATGTATAATCCTTTTTCGTTACTTTCATAATAATGATTACTATAAAATGTGGTGTTTTCTTTTAATGATTTTCCACGTAAAAAAATGTCTATTTACCTTTTTAGTACATTCGCTAACCATGATACGCACAAAGGGAAATGGGGCCCCTAAGTTCTGAAACTAAACTTAATTTGTTGGGAGCTGAACTCCTACAATGGATGTGAGTTTTGAAAAGAAAATAAGGTTCCTGAGTTCTGAAAATGAACCTAAGTCTTTGGGAGCTAAACGTCCTAAATGGGTATGAGTTCCCAAAAGGAAATAGGACCCCTGAGTCCTAGAAATGAACTTAAGTCATTGGGAGTTAAACTTCCTACGATGAGTGTGAGTTCTTAAAAGGAAAAAGGGCCCCTGAGTTCTGAATAAACTTAAGTCATTGGGAGCTAAAAGTCCTACAATGGGCGTCAATTCTCAAAAGGAAACTGGTCCCCTAAATTCTAAAGTGAATTTAAGTGCTTGGGAACTAAATGTCCTACAATGGGCAAAAAATATGAGAAGGAAACATGAACATTTTAAGCTCTACAATGAGCCTAAGCTATTATGAATCGCCCCACTTCCTACAATGGATAGAATCTCTAAAAGCATGAAACAAAATACTAAGGATTTTACTTAGAAAATCATTTAAGTGATCCTGAATGGATTTCACTAAGAAAGTAAAATTTCACTAAGTGTTTCTGAACATGTCTTACTTAGAGAATCTTGAGAAAACAACAAATCTGCCTCTTGAACTATCAAGTTAATATCATTTATAATACTGAACTATTATTTTTATCATTTATATCCTTCAACTTATCATCTACTGTCAAATATAACCTTTCATCCATAAATCGTTAGTTATCTGTCAGTTTAGTTTAAAATGGCGTAGTTTTGAAATACTAAATTTAAAAAATACCCCTATCAATACTACGTCGTTTTGGACCTTAATTTTTTCCCTAACCCTATCAAACAAAACAACACCGATTGAACCTCTCCTACATACCCTTCTTCTTCGTGGAAGCCTCTCCTCCTCCATACCACCTTCTTCTTTGCAGCAACTCATCCTCACTACATCTTAAACGAAAGTCCTTCATTTTCTATATTGATAAAAGAAAGTCCGTTTTAAGATACATTAGTGCAACCAAAGAAAAAAAGGTAGTTCCCTGCATCTTAAACGAAAATTTTATTGCAACATCTTCATCTTAAATGACCTAATAAATGTAGTTCCCTACCAATTAACAAGAACCAAAATGAAGAATCATTCCAGAATGAAGAATGATTCTAACGAATGATGAATAGATGCATAATGAAGACAATGCCTAAATGGAGAATCACATCGAGATTCGATGGAATAAAATATATAGATCAAAATGGAGAATCAAAATGGAGACAAATCACTTGCATATCTAAGAATGGGAGACGAGCTAAGCCTGAATCAAAACCTAAAATGGAGACAATTCACTTCCAGATCCGAGAATAGGACGAGATAAGCCTGAAGCAAAACCGAAAATGGAGACAAATCTCTTTAAGATTTGATAAACATGCCTCGCGAAAATGGAGAATCACTTCTAGCTAAAATGGAATCAACACCTAAAATGGAGACAAGCTAAAATGGGAGTCGAACTGCGAATGGGAGACGAGAAAAAATGAAAGAAAATACCTCGCGAATGGGAGACGAACAGAGCTAAAATGGGAGACGCCTAAAATTGAAGCTGAAGAAGATAAAAAATGAAGGATGAGCTGCTGCGAAGAAGAAGGGCGTATGGAGGAGGAGCTTCCACGAAGAAGAAGGGCGTATGGAGGAGGAGCTTCCACGGAGAAGAAGGGTATGTAGGAGATGGTAAATTCGGGTTGTTTTGTTTGATAGCGTTTGGGAAAAGAATAGAGGTCGAAAAATTGATAGGGGTCCTTTTTTAATTTTAACATTTTAAAATTATGTCATTTTTAACCAAACTAACAAATAACTACGGTTTATAGATGGAATATTATATTTCACAGTAAATGACACGTTGAAGGTTATAAATGATGAAAATAATAATCTAGAGTTATAAATGATAACAACTTAATAGTTCAAGAGAATGATTTATAGTTTTCTTGAGAATCATTTGTAGCGAATTAAAAGGGATTTCATTTAGAGAATAAAAAATGAATGTTTTCCAAGCGTTCTTGAACAAAATCCCACTCAAAGAATCTTTCTTAAAAAATCAAAGAAAATGTTTTCTAAGTATTTCTAAATGGATTTTACTTATAAAATCTTTCAAAGTAATTAAGAATTGATCTCACTCACAAGATCAAAGTAAATATTTTCATAAGTGCCTCTTAATGGTTTTTATTTAGAAAGTCCGGTTGTATTCCAAATCAGATTTTAAATGGAAGAGCGAGGGTTATAAAACCCTATGGGAAGATATTTCCCACAACGAGAAAGTGAATCCTGAAAGAAATTTTTGGAGCAAGAAAATCTTAATTCCATATAAACAAATTTTAAATTAAACCCATTAAGAAGAAGAGCTGAAGACAACCATATAAAAGAAAATGATTCTTCATTAAACTTGAAAATTACAAAAGAAAAGAAGAAAAGGAGAAAAAGAAAAGAAGAAAGCAATATTGAAGTAAAATTACTTACAAGAAAATTACAAAGATAGCGGGAAATGAAAGGTTCACTCATCAATTGTAATATGTTCCTGGTGGTCGACAACTGGGGAAACAGAAAGGGTTTTAGTGGGGGCTTGAGTGCGAGAAAGTCCAGGGCTACCAGGGTGAGTTAGAGCTTCTTCTATCATGGCCATCAAGGTGGAGTCTGGCGCATGGCATCGTGATTAGACTTCACCTTCCACTAAGTCAAACTCAGCTTGGTAGAATTTTTCCCCTTCCAACTCATTCTCTTTCAAAGCGAGCTCCTTTTCCACTTTAGCATTCTTCAACCTTTCAGAAAGCTTGAAGACTTAAGCCTTTTGAGGCTCAATCTCTCCTACTTGCTTCCCAGCGGTTGCCCATATATCAATCTTTGCCCTTCACAAGGCCTCAATTTCCACTTGCCTAGCTTCAACCTCCGTTTGCAGCTCAACAATATGAGCACGTGAATCTACCCTACCCACTACTGGTGTTAGACCCCGGTCGTAGCCTCGATGGGAAATGTACTCTAGAAGTACATTGTAGCGCAAAATGACCTATATGAAAGAAAAGGAAGTAAGCGGGAAAGCATTTGAAAAACAAAGAGGGAAATGAAAGTAAAGTCAAGGGTAAATATTTCACCTAAATAAGGTCATGGCTCATGGCAAACTGATGGGCCCTAATCTCCATGTGCTTAAGAACGGACGAGTCATGTTCAGAAGCAATCCCATGCACCAGAGTGTAGGATGTAAGTAGATCTTTCGGGAAACTAACTGAAGTGGGAATATGCGGAGCCTCCTGGAAGAATCTCAGACGCCATGGAAAAGCTTCTCCCATCGCTCCCTTAGTAACTGACGGGGTCCTCCCAGCCAGGGTAGAAGCGGGAGGACTCGTAGCCACAAGATCCGGCATAATGACCACCAGAGAAGGAGTGTGAGACGAAGACATAGGGGAGAATGGGGTTACCTCTTGATAACAGGGAGAAGCACAGCGTGAAGACGATGGTTCCATTCTTTGATGGACATTCCGTTCATTGGAGCCGCCGACCACTGTGTGAAGCCTCCTCATCCTTTAAAAGCGGTCAATCAACATTGTCTCGTTGTTTGTGAAATCCTCAGAATCACCCGAAGAACCTTCTTCAGCAGTAGCCTCATCACAAGATAGTTAAATAACGGAAAAAAGAGGAAGGGGGATGACGAGGGGAATGGCCTGAACTAGGTCAAAAACAACTCTCCTAGTTAGGTTCAACAGTGAATTCCAATCATGGATTGGTGCGTTATAGGTTGCAACAGCACAGGTGATGTTGTCCTTTGAGAAATAAGGCTTCTTGTCACTCCGTTTATCTGCAAAAACAAAAGGAAAACTGAAATTAGTCAGGAAACACATACCAGCAAAAGAAAAGAGAAAGAAAGAAGGGGAGAACTGGTCTCATGCAAGGACACTTACTGAAAGTTCCCAGTTCCGAGATAATATCCGGTGGCCATCACCACCCCATTCACCCCAGACTAGGAAAACGTCTTTATCCCATCTTTTCTCACCTTTGGGGAGGTGTTTGATTAATCCTCCCATTTTGTCATTTTTGGGGAAAACGTAGTAGTTCCTCCCTCTAATCTTGGCCGTGTAGGTCATCCTAAATTCTAAAAAATCTAAATTTAAATAAAAAAGTTTGTTCATCAACTCCAAACAGAGTAAAACTCTATAAGTATTCAGGGTGAAGTGAGATGGGGTAAGTTCATAGTGGTTAAAGAATTCTTGAAACAACGGCCACATTGGAAACATAAACCCTAAAGCTATGTACATGGGGCGGAATATGAATTCACGGAAGCTCTACTAGGAAAAGCCATTGCGTATCATTTGGGAATGCATCAGTTTAGGTACTATAGATGTAAACTAGATTAGGTAACATAAACTAGGTACAGTAATCCTGTCAACGCTCATAAGCAAGGTATCCCAGGTATAAATGATGTATAACCAACAAAATGTCAGATAGCTTGCCCATTTTCAATGCATTTGGGGTAGCTCAAATGAGATATGCTACACAAACGAGGTATGTCTTACATAAATTAGGTTCCTCTCGCTCATTTTTATTGTAGCTGGGGTACCACAAACATTTCCAAGATACATATTCACACTCTTGACATGCCTGAGACGTAATTACACCAAACCATTTCCAAGCACATAAATATGATACCCCCACCCAAGAAGCGTACCTTGAACATAAAGAAGGTACCACATATAAGTAGGGAACTAAACTTTTTTACGAACATAATGAAGGCACAACTCACGTAAAAATGTTATCTTGCACATAAAAAGCATCTAGCACATAAACATTGTAAAATCAGCCTTTTATGCACCGCTCATATTTAAAATGTACAACTTACATAAAGCAGATACTTAGGACATCAGTCTGTGCAATCAACATTTTAATGAACAAAAAGTATAATTGCCTGTCACATAAAGAATGTAACTTGCACATAATCGGGTACAGTAGACCTTTCAACGCACATAAACGAGATGTTGTGCAAATAAAGGGTGTATTCAACCTTTCATCTTACTAAAAGGAGTGAGAGAGAGTTTTCTTGTGTTAGAGCGAGGGAGGTAGGTAGGGAGAGAGGGAGTGATAAAGTGAGGGGGACGAGGAGGGTAGGGAGATAAATGGAGGGAAGGAGGGAGGAGGGGAGGGAGGGGGTGAGAG
>QANY01013470.1:118576-166900 GCA_003255025.1 Datisca glomerata
AGAGAGAGAGGTAGGGAGGGAGGGAGGGAGAGAGAGAGAGAGAGAGAGAGAGAGGAGAGAGAGATTAGAGATAAAGAGAGAGTATGTGTGAGAGATAGGGGGAAAGAGAGGGGGCATCTGTCTATCTGCTCAATCATTAAATACATCTTTAGCATTGTCATCATACATCTTTTGCACTGTCTAGATTGTATAGAATGACCATTGTTCATTCTAACTTGTTTTAAAAGATTTGAATAAAGCTCCTCAAATCGGTAACTTGTTTATATTTTTCGAACATGAGTGGCATGTTTAAAGTGTTTTCCTTTTGGAGAGACAAATTGTTGCCTCATGAATAAAAGACAACGCGCTGGTGATTTCGATAAGCTTAAAGTTAATCTTTTGCCTGATTAGTACTTGCACATTAATGTTGTTCTAACCAAATCATGATGGGTGAGATACAGACAGTGGATAATTAGGATAAAAGGTATTCAGAGGTAAATTGAAAATAAATATTTTGACTGCTGTTAATGTTTCAATCAGGACTGTTGTTTTTGTTTTCTAGTTCACAAACTTTATTGAGCAAAAGTAGCAGTGATTATTTTATCTGCTCCCTGATTTTGTACTACGGGGATACTCCTAACAGAAACTTATATCCTGAGCAAGTTATAAGTAATAAATTAAGTTAATCGACTTTGGCTTTATTTGATTTTGCTTATTTATTTCATCGGAATATTAGTTCTTAGGAAACTTCTATGATGCTGGGTTTTCCCCGGTATGAATGCTGAGAATTGGTGGCCTTATTTTTTGAGCAATCTGAACCACACAAAATTCAGTCGGTCTCAAGTTCAATTTTTTATAACTTTTTAGGTTCACTAAATTTGTACAATGGTTCATAAAATATATACTGGAATTCATCAAATATATATTAAAGTTCACCAAATATGTAATGAAGTTCACCAATTACGTACAAAATTAATAATTTTTAGAAGGGTTCATCAAATATGTACCGGGCTTCACCAAATATGTAATGGAGTTCAGCAAATACGTACAAAATTGACTTTGTGCATATTTGGTTAACCCCAGTACATATTTGGTAAACCCATGTACATATTTGGTAAACCCATGTACATATTTGGTGAATATCAGTACATATTTTGTGAACCCTTTCAAGAATTATTAATTTTGTACGTATTTGGTGAACCTCTCTGTCCATATTTGGTGAAGCTCTATATACATTTGGTGAACCCCTATTATTAATTTTATATGTATTTGATGAAACCCATTACATATTTGTTGAACACCTGTACATATTTGGTCAACCTCTAATGTAGTGGGTTTATCAAATACATACAAAATTAATCATTCTTGGAGGGGTACACCAAGTATGTATAGAGTTTCACCAAATATGTATCGTGGCTCACAAAATATGTATTGGGATTCACCAAATATGTACACTATGACTTTACATATTTGGTGAACACCAATACGTATTTGGTGAATCCTAGTACATAGTTGGTGAACCCTCCAAGAATGATTAAATTTGTACGTATTTGATGAACCCCTATACAGATATAGTGAACACCAGTACATATTTGATGAACCCTCCAAAAATTATTAATTTTATATGTATTTGGTGAACCCAATACATATTTGGTGAACCCTAGTACATATTTGGTGAACCTCTATACATTTTTGGTGAACCTCTATACATTTTTGGTGAACTCTTCCAAGAAAATGAGTTTTTAAATTTTGGTGAATCCCTTAAGAATTTATTGTACCCATTACGAATTTGGTGAACACCTAAAAAGTCAATTGCCACTCATCATAGGTGAATCACTTATCTGGAGCTCATAAAAGTCATCTTGTCGGTGCTAATCACATCTTCAAAGCCAAGCGAAATTCAAATGGCTGGAATCGCATGTTTAATTAATTACCATACACCGGGTAAATCACTGATAAAAATAGAAAAAACTCGTTCTCTCAATACAAACATTCACGTTCCCTTATTATGTGAAGTTAGATTAGATTAAGTAAGGATTACGAAACAATTGAACACTTATTCATAAACTCGATAAAAGTTGTCATTGATAATGTTGTTGTGCTTTTGTCACAAGTATTGAGCAAGATGAGTTTTCGCCATATATAATCATAAGTCATGATATTATGATGGTCAGTAAATCCTATTCATCGGTTTGACGAACACGTATAACTCTCAAGGTTAGATTCTAATATTAAATCGAACATATCCGGTAAAGTTTGAAATTAAATATTGAAATTTGAAATTTAACCTTTCATTTTATAACTGTAACCTATAAAATTTGGAAAACAACTGCATTTACATTTAATTTATAACCCTATAAATATATTTTTCAAATCTAACCTTATTTTTTTTTCAAAATTAACCCCAAAATTAAAAAAACCTTATTCTCATTCTTCTTAAAAAACCCGATACCCACCCTTCCCCCCTCTCTCAACACTCCATTCCTCTTCACTCTGGGTGACCGGTGAACCGGTTTCTTTAGTTCTTGTGGTTCGATTTGAAAAAATTCAATAACTGAATTTTCAGTTCGATTTTCTTTTCCTTAAAAAAAGTGATCTGTTCGAACCGAACGAACAAAATCATATTATCATTATTAATCCTTTGTCCCTGCTGTGATAATCTTCTACATACTGGCCAAATATATGTATCTGGGAAGATAATGTACATTCAGAATTTAATCTTTAGTAGCGAAAGAGGATCCACCAATATAGAAAGGTATTACTAAACAGATATTAAGCAGTAATATGAATGATGCTTTGTCCGATTTGTACTGATATGAGACAAATCATCATTTTCAACAGTCCTTTTTCAACAATCTGATTAAATTAACCGAACTAAATCGATTATATAGATTCGGTTCGATTATTTTTATTTGACTAGTTCAATTTGATTTGAGATATTAAGTAACCGATCAATGCAGTTCGATTATTTAATAAAACGATTCTCGTTTAGATTAACGATTAAAAAAAATGATATTAAAGAAAATGAGCTAAATACAAATCATATCATTAAAAGAGATATTAAAGTAACTGGTTATATGCCAATGCTACACACAAATTATGTAATTAAAATTTAAACCATTTAAAAACTAACTAATATTAACACAATAATAAGACATCTAAAAATTAATTAATTAGAGAGAAACGTATATACCCAAAAACATACTATTAGACAAAGTAATCAATTGAATATCTTTTTAAAATAAGAAAATGAGAAATTGTGATGGTAATAAAGAATCATAATTAAAATGCTCAAGATAATAAACACATACTTATTATCTATGTCAATATAAATATTAATAAAAATTCAAGTTTCTTCCTCAGACCAACTTATAAATATTGAGAACTTCGTGATAATAAGTTACTTTCATTACACTTTCCTCATGAATTTAGGTACTTTTTACGTTTTCTCAAGTTGCTTTCATTTTTCTAATTTTGTTACCATTCTTTATCCAATAGTTTTAGCAATTCATAAATTAAAATATATCATCTATTTATACTCCATATTCAATATATCATTAATTAGTGTGCGGTAAATGACCAATTAATTACATAACCTTAACTATTATATTGGTAATTTATGTGTATAGGAAGAAAAAAACATTAAATTCGTTATATAATACATTGAATGACAATCAAATAAAGCAGATTTACTAAATAAATAAAATTAAACTACTGAAATGAAATTCATACCTTGATTGTTGAAATTAACGAAGCTCCTAATAAGAGAGAATAAAGTAGTGAGATCAATTCAATGGGGGATAAAATACCATTAAGAACTAAAGTTAAAGTTAAGGTGGATAAGCAAAATTATGAAAATAAAAAAATTACTGAAACAAAATACATACATTATTATTGAAGTTAACAAAGCTTTTGATAAAAGAGAAAATCAGCAGTTAAATCTACTCATTATGGATAAAATATTATTGAGAATGATAATCAGAAATTAAGGTTTGATAAGTAAAATTATGAAAATATAAAATTGTTAAGCGGTGTACTAAAAAAAATAAAAACACAATAATAATAAAAACTCCACTGTTTTGTTTTCATAGCAGTATAAAAACAACACTGGAAAATTAAGAAAATAACTAAAGAGAATGTTTTGTTTTCATCCTCTATTTTCATAGCAGGATTAAGAATACAAACTGAAAATTTATAATAAAGCTACTCAAAATGTTAATCATAATTATGCAATACTGAAGGACATGTGCTATGAAACAATAGATGAAGGTAATGGATAAGTAATTAGAATTAAAAGGTGAGTGGAAGAATGATAGAAACATGAATTGGAAGAGACTAACGGAGTTGCGAAATATTAATTGGGGAGTGGGTTGACATGAAGCAACAGAAAATTAATTGGACTATTAAGACTAAGTAAAATGAAAAAATAATAATAATTAAAACAAATATATTATAAAATTTTGGACGAAAACAAAATTGTGTAATTAAACAACATAAACTAAATTTTGTTTTTCGTTTTTCTTTCAATATTAAATTTTAAGTAATAATATAATACCAACTGTGTACTAATATCTAAATGGTAAAGTAATCACACATAATCAACTAAAATAAAACAATAAATTTTATATACATTTATTATCATAAATGATTTAATTTTAAATTATCTTAATATTTAACTGATATTTTATAGATATTTTAAGGTAAAAATGAAAAATACCTAAGTGTGTCAAGTAGCCGCTTATGACAAAAATTGAAGAATGCTTAAGTGTGTCTAGCGGTTGCTTAACACAAAAAATGAAAAATGAAAAATGCTTAAGTGTGCCAAGCGGCCGTTTAAGGTAAAAATTGAAAAAAACTTAAGTTTGCCAAGCAGCCGCTTGAGCCAAAAATTGATGAATGCCTAAGTGTGCTTAACAGCCGCTTAACGCAAAAAATGAAAAATGCTTAAGTTTGCCAAGCGGCCGCTTAAGGTAAAAATGGAAAAAACCTAAGTATGTCAAATTGCAACGAAATGTCTAAGTGTACTAAGTGGCTGCTTAAGGTAAAAAATTGAAAAAATGCCTATGTATGCCAAGTGGCTGCTTAAGGCAAAAAGTCACGTAAAATGCAGAAGTGTATGAAGCGAATGTTTTAGGCAAAAAATAGTGCAGAAAATGTCTAAACATGTTGAGTGAACAAGTCATAAAATGACATGCTCTATTAATGAAACGAAGTACTTTTTACATCCAGAGATATAAAAAAGGAGAATAGGGAAGCAATATAAGCTTCAAATGTCCCAGTAAGGCTCGTGTTATGAAGTGAAGCAGTGAGCATAAAATGCTCGTAGTACAAAGCAGCACATCAAGCACAAACACTCAAGTGTCAAACAAATGAGTGCTACAAAATGAATAAAATCCAATATAAAGAAGTAGGGCAACGTTTGAAATGTCAAGAAATTTCCAAGTATTAACCCAAAGTACATTGAAGTGCACAATACAACAAAACATTTGAACTTGCCCCCCAGTGCGAGAGAAAATGATGAAAAGGCAAATATGCAAGGTACTAAAATGAAAGAAATATGAAATAAGTCAAATAGAGGCAAAATGGAAACATATGCATTTTCACATTCCCTAAAGCACCAGCAGGGGGAATCGAAAAGGGCAGGGGTATCTGTAAAAGGATAAAATATGCATTGTGGGCAAATGAACGACCACATGCTGAGAACGACTACATGTACATGGGTTAATGAGTTGGCATCCATGTCTTAGCAGAAAATATCATCCTTAAACAATTGAAGAATGTCATAACACTTGCCCATAAGGAGCAAAGATAAAGAATATCTCAATCTTAGAATTAACCAACGGACAAGATTCGTCAAAGACAAAGTCAAAAGAGTGGTTAAACATGTCCTCCACAATCTCCTAAAATCCCTAGTCTTCCTCATTTAGTAGATTGTAGAGGAATAACATGATTTTAGCCTATAAATAAGGGCTTATTGTATGAAAGAAAAGGGCATTGAATAAAAACTACACTCAGTTACTTGAGTTTCTCCATCTTCCATTGTTATCTTTTTATGTAATGATAGTTCACGATTAATTCCATAATAAAAAACGATTGCATTTACATATATTACTTATACTTTGTTGTGCAATTGTAATTTCTTACAACATTACTTTATGTAATTCATTATATTTTTATAAAATTATAAATGAATTGTATCTAATTATATTAGCATTTTAATTGTTTACTTCTAAAACCACCATATTATTCTATGCAAGCATGATTCAAATTAATGTCATTAAATTTGTCGAAACAAAAAATTATGTAAAGTGTGTGTTATGATGAAGGAAATTAACTCAATATTTCGTGGGTTCCATGTAGATGCATACAATATTTAGACTTCAAAAATATTTTCATGTTTTTGATCAAGCAAGACTTTGTTAACCTTTTCTTATTATGTAATCTAAAACATACTTGGATTTCAGCAATCAGATAATGTTTAGAGAAAAATTTATTTCATTTTTAGTTTTAGAAAAATTGATTCTCCACAAATGAGAAGCCTCCAAGCTTGACCCCTCCCACAAGAGTCATCTTCCTGGTATTTTCTTTCTACTTTATGACTTATTGTCAGTATCTTTGCATCCAACAACTTTTACACTTCCATTTTAAAATCAGCACATTCCTCATTTGTGTGCCCCATCACATTCTTATGAAACAAACAATCAAAGTCATGCATATGCTTCCTAGAAACGCCTTCATCCTCTGAGCGTGTTTGGTAGATGTACCCTGCTTTAGAAAGAAGATGGAAAAATATTTTCATTGACGTGCTCACATTTGCCACATCATTCTTTCCGTATGAAAATATTCCTCAATCGCGTTTACGGTAGGATTCCCATGATTTGATAGAGGTTTAGAATTGATATCTGGGTTCCCATTAGCCTATTTGAAATTCAACCATCCAGCCTTGATCAATGCCTGTACTCTACCTTTTAATGTCGTGCAATTCTCATTCGAATGTCCCGCTGCTCCAGCACGATAATCACAACAAGCAGTCGGATCATACCACCTTAGATATGGTGGCTGGAGAGGTTCATAAGGAATGGACACCTATTGATTAATTTTGGTAGGAGTTCTGTATATGACATAGGGATTGGATCATAGTGGACAAAACGTTGATTATTTCTATTTCCCTTCTGAGGCTGATCAGCCTGACCAACATTCTCCTGGTGAGTCGGTGGTCTGAAATCGGGTCTTCGGTTGTTTTGAAATGTTGATTGTTGAGAGTGATAATTGTACAGAATTTGTGAGGTATTTACCACATATGATGTTGTAGATTTAGGCCCTTCATTATACTTTGAATATCATGACCTTGTGTTCACAGCTTGTGACGGGCACCCAAAATTGATCATCTGTACATCCCCTTCTTTTCGATCACTATAATGTCAGATAAATTATTTGAAGCGTTTCCAATCATCCTATCATAGAATGAAGATCTTAAGGTGTTGGTGAACATTGTAGCCATCTCCTTTTCTGATAAGGTGGGTTATACTTGAGCAGCTAATTCCTTTCACCTTTTGCATTTTCTTTAAAGCCCTCAGTAGGATTTTTCTTCATCCTTTCTAGATCCAGACAATCATGAGCTATGTCTATGTTGTATTTGTATTGTCTTAGGAAAGCATCAGCTAAATCTTTCCACCTCCGAATATGTTGGTTATCCAATTGGATATACCAGCGAGATGCATGCCCCATCAATCTATCTTGAAAGAAATGAATCAACAACTTATCATCATTTGCACAAGCCGCCATCTTTGTGTAGTACATGATAAGATGCCTTCTCAGGCATGTACTACCATAATATTTTTCAAACTCAGGTAGTTTGAATTTTTGTGGGATGGTTACATCTGGGACCAGACATAATTGGGTGGCATCAATGATTCAATACACATCTGACCCTTCAATGGCGCGTAATCTCTCCTTTAGAAAGTCCAGCTTATCTTTCAACAGTGGGTCTTAGCTTGGTTTGGTAACAGGCCTCTGCACCTTTGGGTCATCGACATAGGTTATGATGATTGGCTCATTAACGAGTTTGCCTTGTGAAGTGAAAGCTTGGTTATGGTCAAGTGCCATCGTGGATGGGTTGTATCCAATTTTCTCTGTCTGTATCATTTCCTAGACATTTGGAAATGGATAGTGCTGGATATTTACTGGTGGTGAAGCATGCTGAAAGTGGTCAGTCTGATGATGTTGATAGGTTTGAATGAACCCATGAGGGTAAGGTGGAGTATTGTTTGACAGTTGATTTTGTGATGATTGATCCCGTTGAGGATTTTCAAGACAGGCATTTCCTTTACTGGCGGCGAAGAGTTCCAGGACTCTGGCCATTTGCTCGTTTAGCTCCCTAATTTCTTCTTTCATTTGCTCTCGTGATTTCTCTCTTTTTTGCTTGTCCATGATCCTAACTTGAGCTCGCGTTCGATAGGGATGTCGGAGTTGACGGGCTATCTTTGAAAAGTTTTTTTAAAATAAATAAAAATAAAGCAATGAGATGGTAGATTTTGCTAATGAAGAAGAATAAATAATAATAACAATAATAATAATGAAAATTAAAATTATGCATGAGAAATGATACCGTTCAAAGTGAAAGTCCAAAAGTACTCAATTTTATTCAATTAGTAGAGCCATCCACTACATTTGAGTATGTAGAAGTCAACTACACTACTCCACAATGTGAGTTTATACAAAACGATCAAAATGACCTAAATCTCTGTTGATTTCTTCTAAAAACTTAGACAAGTTCTCTCCATTAGGATGGATGGGCAAAACACTTTTTTTCAAAAATTATGCTTGTTCCGCCAAATTGCTCGCTCTAAGCCACACCTTTAAGCCATTCCACAGCTTGCCCAAATCGTTGTCGAATCAAGTCGTGCTCTTGTTGCAGCAATCGGTAATCATATCTCAGTGCGTTGACATTAGCATCATTGTTTCTTGCCAATTTCTCTGCCACGTTCTGATACGCTCTAACTTGGTGCTCAAGGTTTGCAATGACTTTCAATAGTTCATCACTATCATTTGTTGACTCGGTCTTCCTAACTTTTTGATTCTCTAAATCAACTTGTAAATTATCAACGATTCATCGTAATGAGTCATATTGTTCTTCTAACTCAACGATGTACGTATTCTTCTTATCGACAGTGCTTTTCACCTTCTCTAAAACCTCTTGTACAAGCTTATTTTTCCTTTCTAGCTCATGATTCGATCCTCTTGTTGGCCTCGCAAATTCTCATTGTCCTCTACCATCTTTCTGATTTTTTTGTTCAGTTTGCGAGTGTCAGTTCCCAACTCTAAGTTTTCCGCTTAAGATATTCTTGAACCTTAATCTTGTTTCTCAAATCTCGGATTTGTTTTTCGGCTTCGATCTTATGATTGTCAGACAAATTTGACTCAATTGTTAGACGTCTTTTTTCTTCCAAGAGAGCTAAATTCTTTTGACGCTCCTCATATCACTAATCCCGCTCCTTTTTAACAATCTCCTGATGAGCTTCTAGTAACTTGTATGATTGTAAATCCTTAACTGGTAAGGCAATAGTTACTTTGCCTCTACTCTCAAGCCACTCTTCATGCGGTTCTTCTCATTTTGATTTTCCACGCTCCAATTAGCTACTGCAATTTTCGTTCAATATCTTAAGAATCATAACTGATCTCGATATCCTTCAATGGGTACGTGACAGGGAAAAATTGTCTCTTGTATACTTGAAGGAGCACCATTAGTGGAGCATAACTAGTACAACCCCATGGTCCTGGGAGCAGGACCCATTGAAAGTCACCACATCTATAGATCATCGATGTTGAGAGCATTCAATGGGCTTTCCAGATAACATCCTCATCTTTCAACTTTGATAAGTATGAGAGCCACACCCATTTTGTGGGAATCTGTGGATTCTATTTGGCCATTCCAAATTCTGCAATGGGAATTGTCATCTTCATCCATGGACTTGAAAACTTAACTTGAGGACACTTAAAATCTGATGGACATCTAAGATGGCTAAGAATCCAAATACATAAAAGAGATGGAGAGCCGATGAAGTTCCATTTTCCAAACACTCGGATGTGATTTAAGGAACGAAACGTCTCAGCGAAAATTGAGGTAACATGGTTAACACCATGTTCAACTTGCAGGAACATTTTTATCACTTTATCATCCATATAACCTTGAATCTTTAGAAACAACACAGTGCCATAAATACACAGAGCATAAAGAGCCATAATCACATACAATCATGATGATATGACAATAATACATTGATAAATAAGAAGAGATAACAACTATAAAGAAAAATAAAGAATAATGAAAAGAAAGGTTACAGAATATAAAATGTATGATAACTTTAAAAAGGATATGTAAAGTGACAATAAGGAAACGATATGTGAATCAAGTAAAAAGATATATATATATATATATAAACAAAAGAAACTAAAACAAACCATAATATCTAATAATATAAAAGAAACAAAAAATAAAAAAAATACAAAACCAAATAAAAAAACACAAAATAAAAAAAAGGAAAAAAGAAAATATTGCAGACGGTGATGTCACCCTCTGTTTTTTTTTTTTAATTTTCTTTTTAATATATATATATATATATATATATCTTATAAGTAAATTGATAATTTTTTTATGTGTAAATAAATTAATCTATGAAAAATGCTTAATGATATAAGTAATTGGCATGAACATATTATTTTTGACTACATAGTCTACTAATTATCATTTTTCTTTTCTTCCCTCAGTGCTAACCAAATAATAAATAATTGATCATTGATGATAACTAATTTAAACAAGTGTCACTAAAAAAATCAATAAAACTTTCAAAAATAGAATATTTCTGTTTGGGTTATATCATTTTTATTTTGGACTACTTACTTAGTTCACTAATTACTATTTTTTATTTCTTCCTTAATTATTAGGAATGATAATGAATGGTAGCTAGTTCAAATAAGTGTCACAAAAATGATGAAAAAAATAAGAAAAGGCTTGTAAGAACATAAAAAAAATTCAAAACTTAAATATTTGCATAATCTTATATCGATATTTTACTCTCTATTTTATGTATTTTTATTATGAGAAATTCTCATAAGGGCTCTTTTCATCAAATGCATACTTTCAACCCATTAAATGGTTGATTCTCATTGAGTTAATTTTACACTCCTCAAAAACTTTATCTTCATCCTCATTGATTGAGTTGATGATAAAAACATATCCTTATCAAGCGTGTAGAGAAATTAACAATACATGAAAATAAAACTTAAGATTAAGAGTAGGAGAAATGATAAAGAAGGAACAAACAACTTATGTATGAAAAAAGGAAACAAAAAAATCAGCTACATGAATGTGAATAAGAGAGATGGTGAATAATAATGAACAAGATATATTGTAAGCTAAAGTGCAAGAAATTTAAACTACCTTAATAAAAAGAATATGAGAAGATGAAAGATGAATAGAAATGAAGACTCTCTTTCTCTCTCTTTTAAAAAAGTCTCATATTTTCTCAAGACCTATTTCTGTCTCTAAAATTCATTCTCTTTCTCTCTCTCCAATCCTCCTTTCAAGTGAAGACCTTCCCTCTATTTATAGGTAAACTTAGGGCTTTTTATTTTTAGTCTGTTTTGCTCTTTTTTTATATTTTTAGTCATTGGACAATTCTTCTTATTTTTAGGCATTGGGCTATTTTTCAAATCATATATATAGTTTTAGACTAGTATATGGGTAAAAAAAATAAAATTTATATTTTTAAAGTATTGGATCAGACAAAATACAGTATCTACAATGAGTAAGACACAAACTCACTAATTATTGAAGAGTACCGACTATGCGTGCCATATTTTTTGCTTCTGATCTTGTTGGCCACGCAAAATAAGACAATTCCTTTTTTCCCATCAAAATTTAATGATAAATTATTCAAAATTCACATAGCAAAAATGTATATGGATTCTTTGCAAGCAATTGGAAAAAATCTTAATAATTAATGTAGTTTTTTATTAAATTTTCTTAGCTATCACAAAATTAATTGTTAAATATATATTTTTTTCTTACACATCTTAAATAAATCCGATATAAATAATCAACACTCATATATACATTAAAATATTTAATAGTACATAGTAGTGATTCTGGAAATATAATTTGTTTCTAGTGGATATACATATCATAACTCTAGTTCCAACATATGAACAGAGCAGAATAGGCTACAAACAAATTATTGTTTGTTGTGCTGGACAAAAATCATGGCTCTTTTAAGAAATCAAATCCCCAGCCCCAGCCTCAATGAATTCGTGATGGGAGAAAACCTTAGAATTTGGACTTGGGACAAGTTTGGTCTTACAAGGAACAGAATGGGATCAGACGAGATTCAAGGATTGGGATTTTCTATGGACCTTAGGTGAGGCTTTGGTATTGTAGAAAATAAAATCCTCAAATAGTAGAAAAAGAATGCAAACAATTAATGATGTTTTTATGGAGACTGGGAAAATATAAAGATAGTTTAGAAAATGTGTAGATATGTTGTAAGATGGGTAAGTGAATTGGGATATTTGGTAAAACATATTTTTGTGAAAATAATATGTGATTATAAGTTAACCAGGTTAAGTAGCTTTACCATGCCAAATAAGAATACTTGAAATAAACGTGATAAAATGTTAGAAAATAAGTTTACCACGTAGTTTAGCATGTAGACAACTGCAAATAAACGGCCCCTAAGAGTCTCCCTACGTGACGAACTAGAGTCTACTACAATTTTTCTTTTCACGACACGCGTAAAAAATAAGTCACGATGGTAGATATAAGAGCTGTCGTCTTTTGCCTTCTTTTTGAAACTTCACAACGGTAGATATACGAGTCATCGTGCTTAAATGACAAAATGACGGTAGATTTATTAACTGTCGTAGTCTAGAAGGCAAAAAATGACGGGGTCTAGAGATCCCGCCATTTTCATAAAACAAAACACACAAAATGACGAGGCTTAAACCCCATCGTTTTAATACAACTCACAAAAATGACAGGGTGTGTAAACCCCGTCATTTTATTTAAGAAGAAAACGACAGGGGCTGGAACCCCCATCATATTAATGCAACTAAATAAAATGACAGGGCATTGAATCCCCATCTTTTTTGGATCCTAACCCTAGAATTTTTTATTCATCTTCTCTGTATCCTATCGCGGTTGCCCCGCCATTCTCGTCTCCTTGCATCACGTGATTTCTTTGCTTCCACCGTCGTGCTTTAACTTCAACCGTCATCTCGTCTTCCCTCTAAGAAGCCATCCTCTTCATCATCCCGAACTTGTCATTTTCAATTCTCTTTCTTCCATTGATTTGGTAAGTAAAAGATTCGAATTTTTCTTGTACTAATATACAACCGTGGTTTCTTCCTTCTAATCTATCAATTTTTTGTAGGCAATTTATGACTAGTTATTTAAGACGTGAGATTATTAGAGGTCATGTTCCATGGCTGAAAACCAAAGCCTTACACATAGGACTCCTACTTAAGGGGACACTAGTTACCATATAATTTTCTAAAATATTTTCTTTCATGGTGGTAATTTTGATGATCCAGTACATAGTTTCTAATTAAATCAGCATACACACTACTACAAAATGAGGCATATATGACGGTTAACACCCATCATCAAAACTCTTTAATGATGGAGATGCGACGGTCATCTACAGGCTTTCATCTAAACTCATTTTATAAAAAACCATTATCAAAAGGTGCCGTCAAAACACTTTTGATGATGGGGAATCACCGTCATTAAACTTACCGCAAAACCACCTTTAATGACTGGAATGCCCTTCATTATAGGTGCCGCAAAAATACCTTTCATGATGGGGATTGACTGTCATTATAGGTGCCGCAAAAACACTTATAATGATGGGGAATCCCCATCATTAAAGGGTTATTTTAAAAAAACTATCATGGAAAGGCAAAAACCTACCTTCCCATTACAGCAGTTGAAGTGTAGAAGGTGCATAAGATGGAGAAACTCTTACTGAACCCAACAAGTTAATAAATAATTTCAAGGACATTTAAAAAATTGTCAACTAAGCTAAAAACTACAAGTAGTATTGATGTGACCTACTCTGGAAAAAAACAACCATTATCACAGCAGAGTTCGATCTATCAAGTGCATAGATAATCTTTCAACTGCATCTACTTACTTGAGGATTCAAAATATTTATCTTCTTCTGCTTCAAAATCACTCTCTTCTATAAGATTATGTCTCCCAAAGCAGAATCTTAAAAAATCCTTCTCTTTCATAAGACTATGTCTCCCAAAGCAGAATCTTAAAAAATCCTTCCATTTCTTTCATGCCAAAGCAACCATAAAATAGCAAAACTTGAAAAGAACTAGTGCACTCTTTTCTTCTTACTAGAAGCACCCAAATCCAATCTTAACATCATTTTAACCGAACGAGACTGCACCCAACTTAAATCAAACAAAACTAGCAATCAATTCCATAACACCAAAGCTGAAGGACAATGCAGGAAAAGATTATTCAAACTTTCAGAACTACATTTCTAGAAAACACACAATAAGGAGACAAACACATATAAGGTTTTTTCTTTTGAAAAATATCACAAATGCATACCTTTCTTAAATTGACAGTCATAAAAAAACCTTAACTTTGAAAGGAAAAGAGGATTCCATATAAAAAAGAAAGGAAATGATGATTGGGAATTTAAATCATTCAAAAGGAGTTTCAAGAAGGATTTACAAGAGAGTTCTTTTGATTTATCAAAAGACCACACCCTTTATCACACAAGCTAAAATTGACAGAACAAGAACCAAGCACGGACAAAAGATTAAAATGGAAGAATTTTTCTAAATTTTTTTGTTGATGAGTTAGTTTTATAGAAGATAGTTACTTTGCTGGCTTCCTCTTGGTCGTCTATGTCAAAACGTTTTATGAATATACCCCATAGGTCTTTTTTTTTCTTATCTGGAATCTTTTACGTGTGTAGTTTGGTTGTTTTGTATTGTTTTTTTTTTCAATTTTCAGTCTTTAGTGAATTTCGCACCCTCCAAAATCTATTCTTGTACTCTATCTTTGTTTTATTAATATTTTTCTGTCCTACACAAAAAAGGTTACATACTCACGAACTCAAAGTGTTGAGATGAAAAGAATACTTAGTTTTTCCCTTATAACCTTTGTGCACTGAAGAAAGTAGGTATCTAAGCTTTCTAATTAGCTCTTTCTGTTGCTACCTTCATTGAAGGAATAAATCCTTATTGTTAAAGTGTTTAAAAAAATAAGACCATCTCAAGGAAAATATTACTTGAGCTATCAAAACTGTTGAAACATTTAGTGATATAGACAAATTTTTTCCTCTCATGTCCAAAACTATCAACCAAACCGGAAATAAGCAAATTTTTGTCTTATCAACTTACTTGCCCAACAGAAGAAACACCCTTGTCTATTCTTCCACATCTTGAATAATGCGAGTCCTTCTTGTCACCAACTAGAAGCCTTGCCTTCTCTTTATTTTTGATATGCTATTAACCAAACATAGTTTATCTATTAAAGGAAAAGAAAGAAGCAAACCTAGCATATCAACTAACAGTCTTGCGCATTACTATTTTATACAACCTATAACATAATTTGACAAGAATTTTACGATGAAAAATTAGATACCTCAACTGTTGGTTCTAAAGTTGTCAGAATTGCGATCCTACCTAGGATCGGTGGAAGGGTATATGATCGAAGATCAGATGATCAGATTGAGGATCGTAAGATCCTATCAATCTTATTAATTTATTAGTAAAAAATAGATCTATGCTAATAATACTTCAATATATTGAAGAAAATGATTATATAACACCAAGTCATCTGCATATTAAATAAAACTAACATCAAGTCATCTAAACAACATAATATTAAATAGAGTTCTCATGGAAACAAATATGTGATCCTCTAGATAAAAGGTTTCAAACTATAAATGATAGATAAATAAATATGTAAACATAATTATTAACTAAATATGTTACGATCATTATTTTAATACGTTAGGTTTGAGAGTGTTCGATTTACAAATTAAAATTTAATAATCTTGCAACAATAAAAAAATAATGTGTAAATAAAATAAAATAGTGGTGGTGACATTCATTCTAATTCTGATAGTGTAAGTCATAAAATAAATAATTTGAAGTGTCATAAAAAAAGTCTATTGTTTAATTAAATATAAAAGATATTCATTTTTATTACATACATAAGTATAATTGGTACAACGGTTAAATGATCATTATTGTAAAATATAAGTAAATAAATATGTAGAGATAATTATTGATTAAATATGTTAAAGTCATTATTATAAATTTATAATACATTAGGATTAAGAATGTTATAAGCTAAAATGTAATAAGTTTATAATAATAGTAAAATTGATGTCTTAATAATATAATAGTGTCGGCGAAATTTGTTCTAATTTTGATAAATTTAAGAGGTATATATCTAACTTTGATAATTTTAAGAGGTGTAAATCATAAAAAAATAAATTGAAATGTCATAAAAATAGTTAAATGTTTAATTAAATATAAAAGGTGTTCATTTTTGTTACACAAGCTTAGTTGATTGAGTGGTTAAATGGTCATGTGAGAACCTTTGGGACAAGGGTTCAAATCCCACCCTCAACACTTTTTTTAATAATAAGGCCAAAAACAAGTAGTTTACTTAAGCACCAAGATCGGTGCCTTATCGCGATCCCACGATCCGGATCGTGATCCTGGACTAATCCTGCCAAAAAATGATCTTCTACACGATCCAGATTACTGACCCTTCCTAGGATCGTAGGATCTTATGATCCGGATCACAATCCTGACAACCTTGATTGGTTCCGTGCCTATGAAGCAAAACCATAGAACCTATTTGCAGGGACAACGTTATCAGGACTTGAATAAGTTTTTAAATAAGTATCATTATGTTAAGATCGATAAATGAGGTGTATTACAAAAATAAAGGGGCGGGGGAGAATAAAAGAATGCACATAAGCTATGTTGAAGTTAAAGTACTATCATGCCTTCAAGCTTGACGCTCATGACAAGTTTGGAATTTGTCAATAATTTCAAGTATTGTGGAACAAAAAGTGCAATAGACTATGACTTGCTTCATAAGAATAGTGTAACCAACAAAGGTCCAAGATTTTTTTTGGATAAGAAATAAATTATATTAAAAGAAAGAGATAATTACAAAGTTCGGGGATGAGCAATCTAATCGAAACCAAAAGAATCCCCTACCAAAACTCAAATCAGTCTTTACAAGCTGCTAACTAGTCCGCCCTAATAAAAAATAACAAAGGTCCAAGATAGTCTGCTTATTGTTATTCTAAATGCTTTATAGACCACTTAGATAAATAAATAATATGCTACCATTTGTTTAACAATGGTTATAAAGTCAAGATTATAATCACAACTACAAAAACTATAGTATTAACGATAGACAATAGTTTTTAGCAGGAATATTTTTTTAGTCAAACAATATATATGATGCATAATATTAAATCTAAAACACAATGACAATGATCCGTATTATTAGCATTGTTACTGTTATTTCAGTAAGTTACAATTTGTAGAAAAATGTCATTCAGAAGTGAAAAGAATATTGAGACTATCCACACATCATGAATTTTTAAAAGAAAGGCAGTGAATAATAAAGAATTGTAAAAGAATCAGAGGAATATCAAACGATTAAATAAGAAAAATGAGGCATGGTGGATGAGTATTCTGATCAAATTAAATAGAAAGAGAAAAAACCACTTTATATAAGCAACATTTCAATCAAAATTTGTAATAAAAAAATGTTCAGTAACTAAAGCCCTCTGCAAAGCCAAAAGTAAAATAAACTAGCTAGACTACCTCTTCAAAATGTAGAAGATCCTTCTAAATTAGTATTTGTTGAACTTTTACATAAGTTAATAGTGGACGAGGAAAAAAATATGCAAATTCTCCCAAAATACATAGCTATCA
Source organism: Datisca glomerata (assembly GCA_003255025.1). NCBI lineage: Eukaryota > Viridiplantae > Streptophyta > Magnoliopsida > Cucurbitales > Datiscaceae > Datisca > Datisca glomerata. The sequence continues at coordinate 136,547 of QANY01013470.1, forward strand.
CTAAGATCTAAACTAGTATTTCTTTAACATTTACATAAATGAGATAAGAGGACGAGGAAAATGATATGCACATTCTCCCAAAAATACATTACTTTTAGAGCAATGTATCTCCTAGCATGATGACCCATGATCCTAATATAATCTGCATATAACAACTAACTATGAGATGAAAAAGTTGTTAAGCTAGCTAATATATACTTCAAAAAGCAAACCATACAGTAGTTTACTTGTGAACAAGTACATCTGAAATAATCATTATGCTTACTTCATTTAGTTAAATAAAGAAGCAACAACCATTTGTTATGGTGAGTACTACAACAATTTGAGCCTCAAACATAAACTGCTAGCTAAAAATGCTAATATCACATAAGAAAATTAGAATATAAAAGACAATAAGGATCTTGTGTCTACCAAGTCAGAAAATTTATAAGGTTAATCGTTTGAGCTATCAAGACAACTAGACAAGCATGATAATTAGGATATCAAAACGAGGCAATTTAAAATTTAAGGAGTAATGTGATGTACAAAGTGAGAGTTTAGGGAATTAATGTTGTTGACCCTAATTTTTTGGGTAACCCTGCTTAATGGAAAATGCCATTTTCTTTTGTTTTTGTTCAATCTTGTTTATGTTCATTCTTATGGTTGAGAATCTGATAAATACAACAAAGTGTAATGAGAAAACCTGGAGATCTGTCCGCCATATTTTTCTTTATAGAATTACTATCAACACTTTTCAAATGTCAAGCTCAAGCTTCTCTACTTGCTATATGAAAATTTCATATTAAGTTCCCTAGAATAACGAACCAATCATGACGCTTCCTATCATTGCAAATTTCCTAGCTTAAAATATGATTGTAAGCAATAACCCCACCAAAATAGGTTGTACAGATTTGGGTAAGCATCTTTTTCCCCTATCTCAATGCTGATTTGGAGAAATAAATCAGAAAAATACACTATATACAAGATTGACTTACATCTCTAGCACTGCCGAATCCTGAATGGCTTATGGCCTCCATAGCAAGCCTAACCAGACGAACAAATTCCTCCACGTCTCGGAAGTTGAAATCAAAGAGACTCTTATAAAAAAGAAACAAAAATTTAAATCTTTACCTTAGGTTGGCCATCGTGAAATTCAAAACAGTAAACATTAGAGGGACAAAACCCACCTCAAACCATCGTTCTTCCGCTGATTGCTCCTCAGAAAACCTAGTTTTCTTTTTCTTCGCCATTGCAGCAAACGAGAGTGGAAGCCTCTTCCCTACTGATAATTAACGATCGAGAAAGAGAGAGAGAGAGTGTGTGTGTGTGTGTGAGAGAGAGAGAGAGAGATGAGAGCGATTGTTTAAGAGATGAGAAAGATGAGAGGGAATGTTAGGATTCTGAGAAACTTGAGCATTATATAGGATATCATGCCCACATCTTAATAAAAGCAAAAACTTTTTATGACAGCTTAAAAAATAGTTGTCATAGTAGGTAAATATTTGATGACAACTCTTTTAAACACTGTTATGTAATTTAAAAAGCAAAATATCCCTGCTCAATAACCTTTTTCCTATGACAAGTTTAACAAACTTGTCAAAAAAAAATTTATGACTGTCATAAAGCCCAGTTTTAGTAGTGACATTAGTTTCTAATTTTCTAAAATATATTCTTATATTTTTCTTTATTTTCTTATTTTTTTCTTTCCTTGCAAGAGATCTTAGCTCCTTTATGTTGTTGAATATTGATTTCAATCTATGCTAGCTGCTTTATGACTGTCTTACATCCCACTATTAAAGTAAGTACAAAATTAAAGTTTTGTAGAATTCCAAAAATATTATAAGTTGCTTAATTTCCATGTACATTAATTTTATTGATCTTTTTATTGTTTTATGTGTACTTCAATAGAAAATTGATGTGTAGTTATGCAATTCATAATTTGTAGATATGGATATAGATGATCCGAGTGATGATAATCGGAATATGGACAACTTAGATAGATTGAATATGGATACGTCGACTATGACAAAAAGAAGAAGGAAAAGAGGGCCAACTTACCTCACTTCCTTGAAAACTGATAGAATGAACTTTGAAAAAAAGGTTATCACAATAAATTTTAAAGGACAGCCTGTAGGTGAGAACATTGCTAAATTTAAAATCTTTATAGGAAGTTGTGCACATTTAAGTGTTCCAATAACTTGAAACCGCAATGTTCCAAAAGAGCTTAAGGAGAAAGTGTATGAAAGTATTGAGGTATTTACACCTGTTAATAAAATTTTTTAGTTGTTATTCACGATTCAGAATTTATCTTTATGAATTACTTTTGGTGTATACACAATATGCGATAGATCCAACACTCGAGGATAATATTTTAATGAATGATGGCAAGAGATGGCGTGACTTTAAGTGTACCCTTGGTAGTAAATTTATTTTTCCTTATTTGGATGACCACAAAAAGTTTAGGCATCCACCTATCAAGTATAACTTCATCGAGCAACTGCATTGGAATTAATTTGTGAAATCTCGTCTTACTCCAAAATTTTTGGTAAAATTATTTACTTATGCATTTTAGTTTCACATTCAATTTTTTAGTTATAAAGTTCAACATAGTTACTATAAATTGTTCATTTGCAGGCACTAGGGGAAAAACAACAAATGAACCGAGTGAAAAATAAATATAACCATAGAATGTCTTGTATATGATATGCAAAATTGGAGGAAGAGTTAGTAAGGATTATTAAACTCTTCATAACTTAATATTTATTTCCAAATTACTATGTATTTACTACAAACCGTTATTGTTGCTTATGACAGCAAAAAAAAGTACTGATGAGCCAATAGACTAGGCAACGTTGTGGAAGTGTGCCTGTAAGGGCATAAAAGAAAGTTTCGAGTATAAGGCCGTTGAAGAAAAGGAGAAAAGTTGTAAGTATGTTTAGTTCATTTTATTTAATTAGTTTGGACATTTAATTATATGCTTTTTAATTATAGGACAAACTTAAGAAAAAGGAGTGCCTACTTCTGGTACCCAGGACATTCTCACCATGATTTTGGGTACTCCCGAGCATGGTGGTCGGGTAAGAGATTTGGGACATTTTGTGACCCCAACCAGAAATTTTAGACTTCATCGACACAACTTAAAGGCTGGAATTGAGCAGAAATTGAATCACGTCTGTGAGAAAGAGACACTTAAAGATAATCCTAAGAGGTAATATGTTTTTCATATTTATTAGTTATTTAGAAGTTGCAATGATCTTATGTGAAACACTAAATTAACGTTGTATTCAGGATAAATCTTTAAAGAAGAAATCTCCTATGAAGCCTGTTACACAATACCTAAGGCCTGTAAACGTTCCACGAGACCTAAAGTATCTCTACACAATGGCCAAGAAGATGTGAGTGGATGAGGCCATTATGGTAAATTATGAGAGAGACATTTTTGGTTATGATGATGCTAGAACATTTTGTGATAAAGATGATATTAAGCAATTTTATGAAATGCGCGAGATATCCTTTAGTATAATGCCAATTTATATAAAGTAAGATGCTTAGTAATCGATTCAATAATTATATACATTTGTATAAGATGCTGCTAATTGCTTATATTTTGGTGTTTTATTTCTTGTAAGTCCTTTTATCAGAAGTTACTGAGAGCAAAACATCAACTTATTTGTCTTTGTCGATCCCTCACTCATAGGTGGAGCATGGGGAAATTCGGACGAGAGAGCACGTTATATTTTTGATATTTTGATAGCCACGCGACTTGAGCAATATGTTTTTGTTCCACTAGTTTCTCCCATCAATGGATATTGGTCGTCCTGGATTTTCACGAGAGCAATGCATATATCTTTGACTCTATTAATGAATTTACTCATAAGGACCTAAAAGATGTTAAGAAGTAAGTTTTACTTTATACTTATCAATTGAATGTATTATGAATTACACTATGAAATTAATGGTTAAAATGTCTTACACAGGGCTTTCAATATTGCTAGAACTATGTTAGGACATACAATTAGGAAATCCTTGAAGTGGATAAAACCTCAGGTATTAATTTATACATTTATACTTTGTGTATATGCAAACGTGTTTGATTTATTAATCTATATAATAGTGTCCTAAGTAAGATGAGAGCATTGAATGTGGCTATTTTGTTATGCATTTTATGAAACATATAATCGATAATCGTAACAAGTCTATTAATGAAATAGTACGTAAACTAGTTATTGTTTCACTATATTTAATCTATTCTATGATAGTGTAAAATAGTTTGAGTAGCGTAATTTTTAATTTTTTATGGTAGTTCATGAACAAATCAACGTATACACAAGAAGAGATTGATGAAGTACGATTTGAATGGTCCGATCACTTCATCGAGTATATGTGCTGTCGGTTGGGATAGCTTTAGATTGCATTTTGATTTTTATGATTATAAATAAGTTAGCCGGTGTAATAAGTTACATTTTAAATATTAATAGAAGTGGTCTACAAATTATTCTGAATGCATTCTATGTTTGTGGCCGTATTCTATATAGGCTTGTACATGTTTTGTTTGCAGGATTGGGGATTAATAAAATTGAATTTTATTTTTAAAAATTTTCAGCATAAAACACAACGAATGGTCTAGCACCTGTTGTGAATGCAGGTCCAAACACAACGAGTGATAGACCAACCATCGTGCTTTGTTTAAAAAAATCTTGGTAAAAAATGACGAGTGTTCTAGCACCCATCGCTGTTTGGGTGGTCTAACACCCGTCGTGTTTTAACACTTTACTCCACATGCCTTTAAATTTTTTTAGTCCTGCACGTGGAATTGGTCATCATTCAGGATGAGGTCTATACCACCCGTCGTCTTTTATCACACATTTTAAAACCTAAAAATAACTGCCTGACTTCTTTTCTCTTATTCTCTCCACTGTTTCTAATCTATCGATACTGTCTGTGTCTCGTTGTCATTTTCGATTCTCTATTTCTCCTTCGAATCAAGTGTTTCTTGGTCTACTTAAACTCGAGATCACATTTACAACCTCATGTGTCAACTCACGAATTTGGAAGCAAAGGTATGTTTCTTTTTTCTCCATCTTTTTTAATTTAAATACGTTAAGTCTATGGTAATAACGAGTTTTCAATATCTTTTTGTATTCTCAGGATGAATAAATCGTGGATGTTTATGGATAGAACATCTATAAATTATGACATTGGAGTTAAAAATTTCCTCAAATATGTGATGGAGCATGGTAATGACCTTTGTTTCTTACGTTGTCCGTGTGTGGAATGTGAGAACCTCAAATGTTTCACTTTCACCGAGGTAAGAAATCACTTATTCATTAATGATATAGATCAAACATATCAAACATATGTGTGGCATGGAGAATTAGATAATTCTAGAAAAAATACTTTTAGTATAAATTAAGGAAGATAGAGTTCTCATGCAAATATTGATGATTATGAATGTACAATAAATATGGTTGATGCAATAGAAGATTTTTATTTAGATAATCCTTAGAAATTAAAAAAGATTCTTGATGATGCTGAGAAGCCTTTGTACCCGAATTGTAAAAAGTTCACAAATTATCAAACGAATGTATAAGAGTAGCCATATTGCAAAAAACTTGAAATGACATGCTTATGACAGGGAAATAGATGATAAATTACATCACCCAGCCGATTCTCCATCTTGGAAGCTTATAGACCACCAGTGGCCAGATTTCATAGTTGAGCCAAGACACATTTGACTAGCTATTATAGCAGATGGGATAAATCCATTTAGTTACCTTAGTAGTAAATAAAGTTGTTAGCCCCTATTATTATGGTTATATATAATCTCCCTCCATGGTTGTACATGAAAAGAAAATACATGATGTTCACCTTATTAATAGCTGGTCCTAAGAAACCACGAAATGATATCGATGTTTATTTAGCACCTTTGATTGATGATCTTAAAGTTCTCTGGGAAGTACGGATTGAGGCATATGGTGCATATCAGAATGAGAGTTTTACTCTAAGAGTAGTCTTAATGTGAACGATCAATGATTTTCCTGGATATGGAAACTTATGTGGATCCAATGTTATAAGTTATTATGCTTGTCCAATATGTGTAGAAGATACATCTTATATTAGGCTACAACACGACAAACAAAATGCATATATAAGACATAGAAGATTTTTACCACTCACACATCCTTACAAAAGGCAAAAAAGGTATTTGATGGAAATCAAGAGCTTAGAACAGCTCCTCCATCTTTAAAAGGAAAACAAGTATTGAAAAGAGTTGATAAGGTTAGATTTACACTAGAAAAAAAGAATGTGAAGGAATCAGCGAAAGATGGATTGCCAAAATCTTACTGGAAAAAGAAATCAATTTTCTTCAATCTAGAAGATTGGAAAAGCTTACATGTTCGACATCGTCTCGATGTTATGCACTTCAAAAAAAGTATTTGCAGGAAGATTATAGGAACATTGCTTGACATTTCTAGGAAGATAAGAGATGGGTTGTCTAGTCGTATGGATATTGTGGAAATGCGCATTAGACCAGAATTGGCATGAAAAGTAGATGAAAAAAAATAGTTCCACCCTAGCTTGTTACAAATTGTCAGGAGTAGAAAAGAAGAAACTATGCACTACATTAGCTAACATAAAAGTTCCTGAATGGTACTCATCAAATTTTCAAAATCTGGTTTCTTTGAAAGATCTTAGTTTTAATGGGTTGAAAAATCATGATTGTCATACATTAATGCAACACATACTTCTTGTGGCAATACATAGATTATTACCAGATCATGTAGGATATGCAATCACCAAACTTTGTTCATTCTTTAATGCAATTTGTAGTAAAGTTATAGATGTTAGACAACTAGATGTGCTACAAAAGGAAATTGTTATGACATTATGTATTCTTCACCATTATGGTTCATCTCATTGTGCACCTTGTTAGAGAGGTACGATTCTGAGGACCAGTTTACTTGCAGTGGATGTACCACTACAACAATTATGCATTCTACAGGTTTTAAATATAGGGTTCATAGTCTCCTCTCGTAAAAAACTCAAAAAAACAAGATTTTTTGTGAATCACATAAAAAGAGTTTCTTGTCAAAAACTAAAAACAAAGTGGAGTGAAAAATTTGAGAAGCGGGACATTGAAAAAAATGCGGTGTGAAATTGACACTGAAGACCTCTCTTGATTACCCTCTCCTGCCTTCTATAGTCTCTCACGATTTTCCCTTCAGAAACTCTCAAAATACAAAAACCTTTCAGAAGCTCGATTTTCCTTCGCGATTTTCCTTCATTGAGTCTCGTTCTTCAACCTCAAAATACAACATACAACCTAGGGCTTGACTTCATCAATTACCCTCTTCAGTCTTCTTGATTACCTTCTTCGCCGACTACCCTCTTCACTATTCTTGATTAACCACAAAATACAACACATAGCCTAGGGCTTGACACTGAAGACCTCTTCGCGATTACCCTCTTGAGTCTTCTCTAGTCTTTCATCGCTTCTCCCTCTCAAAATCAAAACCCACAACCTAGGGCTTGACTTCGCAGCTTCTCCCTCACTCGGTTAGCTTCTCTCTCCCTCTCTTCAAAAACATAGAACAAACTAGGGTTTGTGAGGCTGAAGAATCTTTTGACTCTTTGGTTTTCGCTACAGAAGTGAACATCGAAGATGAGAGATCCCTGAACCTCACCTCAGCCATGAAAGCCACAACTTTGATTTTCAGGTTTGATCTTTTTTTTTTTCTGAATTTTTCATTTTGTCTCTTGAATCACTGTTTCGATATATAACAAAATTTCTTCTCTCTTTTTTTGTCAAGAACAAATATCTATCAGTTCTTAATTTGAGCTCTTAGTTTGTACTTGATTTTATGAATAATTGATTTCTGCGTATCTTTAGTGTCTGTTTGATCTGTTGTTGAACTGGGCTTAACTGAAAGAATTTGCAAGGCCACCATATGAATTTTTTGTCATTACCAATTGTTCTTACTTGTTACTCTGGAGCACAGATACTAAACTCCATTAGATGAAAATGTTGGTTGGGTTCTTTGTAGAAATTTTTGGTGTTTTCTATTTGTATGGTCATGTCTTTGTTTCGCATATACATCTTATGGTGGTATCCATGTACATAACTGTGCACATGTTCATTCTGTTTCTAATAGTTTCATATGACATATCATATCGTTGATTCAGCTTTGTAGCTAAGCTAGCACTCATCTGAGTTGTTTCCTAGTTTGTTTCGTTGTTTACCATTAGTTTAATTATTGGAGTGTTGTGAATTTTCCTTCATTGCTCTGATTGTTTTTGCTGTTTTTCAGGGGTGAATCCTCGTTGATGAGCCATCCACTTAAACACATAAATGACCTTTTGTAATAAGCTTGTAAACCTCTTGAGGCGAGATGTCTCTCAAAATGGACAAGCACCAATGGCATCTATGCTTAATTATATTCGATGCATGCAACATTGACCAAGCTTTTCATTAGAGGTATAAATGATCTTCAACGTGATTGATAATACATTTTTAGGTTATTTGATTTGAATCCATGACGTTGATCTATGTTTGTCAGGTCTTTCATATGGAATTGATAATCAATCTCTTAGGGATTCATTTTCAAGCTTTGGTGATGTAGTTGATGGTGAGTTTTTATTTTGCTTTCTCATAGGTACATAACATATATTGTGTGGATCAAACCAGCAGTATTTTTGGTTTATCAACCTGCATGAGTTATATATGCAACCTCCATGGGTTGGACCAAAATATTAGGGTGATGGGGCCATAAACTGACTCAAGGCAACCATTAGTCGTAATATCTCATCTTGCATTTACCTCATCTGTTCAAAGGGTATCACAACAGGCATGTTGCATTGGCTGGTCGACGATGGGTATAACATCAATAAATATATGCATGCCCAATATCTTCAAATCTCTATGAAATATGATCTTATTCATGCATTCCAGCTGTAGGTTTTTGTTTTTGAATGTGTGATGGCCATATCTACCTAGATAAAGTAATTTGTTGTAAAATATTCCTGATACTTTGTTATTTTCGTCGAGTTTCAATTGTGATTGTTTAATTTATGTATGTGTAAACTAATTTACTTTTTCTTTCGTCTGTTCCTTGATCTATCTTCTAAGAAACTGAGGCTTGACGAAAGTGTGTTGAATGTTTGGCCAGAATTAGGTTCAAATGGAAAAGATCTCAACCAAACATATTTGTTATATCTTGATTTTTATAAAAGATTCAAGTTATTGAACATTGACTCGTGTCTCACATTTTTTTGTGCTTGTAGATGGTTCTATTTAATGTTGCATTGTTTAGAACAAGGAATTTCGCTGGTATCGCAAGCTTTGAGATTTCATTTGTGTATTAGTTTACTATCTTCAGTGTGATTAAAAAATAAACTTCCTAAAATATGTAAGTACTGTGTTGGGTTTTTGTTACCGACTTGATATAATTGTTGTTGTGTTGCAGCTCTTTCTAATGGTAACCCTACTTATATCCAAGTTATTTATACCATTCCTTCTTATCATGTATGGATCTCCCTAGCGTTCTTATGTGTATAATGTTATATGAGTATATAGTGCTCTTACCTTTAATGATGCAGTTTTTTTCCTGGTGGAATTAGATCTGTATCTTTTTTTAGCTTACTGGTTATTATAGAAGTTAAAACTTATATAAGTCATTACACATTCTGAACTCTATCTAGTTTCTTATTGATCATTTTTCTTCTTGTTTGTTGTATGTTAGTTTCTATTAACTTGAGGTTTATTTCTACTAAAATTATTGCAATGGCAGCTGGACATGATTCAACTTTTGGTCTCAAGCTGTTAAGTAGTTGCAAGTCAGCTTGCCCCTATTCTGGTATATCTCTGCAGACTTGCATACACAAATTCAAATGCTGATACATTTTTGTTTGGGTTTAGGACGTTTATTATCATGAATCTTTTCCTCAATCCCAATTTCTCTGAACTTGTATTACTAGATGCTTACTATGAACAAGCACGTTTGAGGGCTAGTAAATTGTAGCTTTATGTTAAACGGTGTTTGGTAATATTCTTACTTTGCTGGAAAGATTGTTATTGGGATAACATGGTCTTATTATTTTTGAATGGCAGGAAGCTATACATTCATGATGTGAATGCCATCAATTCATGAAATATATAATAGTCTAGTTTATTTATTACCCATTCATTCATTTTCTATAAAACATCATTTGGGTTATTTATTTTGGTGAAGGTAAAAAGAGGGAAGATGTGTGAAAGATGGTGGAGATGGACATGATGAAGAAGCAAACATCATACTCGTGGTGGTTTGACAGTCACAGCATGACAAAGGGATCCCCTTGGCTCCGATCCCCTTGGCTCCAATCCTTTCTTGTAGGTAACTGCTTCCACCTTCCTTTTTTTTAATTTAAATTTTCATTGTTTGCAAGTTTAATTTCTTTGGTAGTAATATTTCTCTTCAGTTTAAAACTATAATATGAAATGGCCTTGAGTTGTGACTTAAGGGAGCTGTGAAAAGTTCCATATTTTCTGCCATTTTTGGTGGAGAATTCATCTTATGTGAAAAGATTACTGGCTTTGCGAGACTCTTTCGGTTAAATAGCATTAAAATGAAGCAAAAGTGACCCATGTTCACAAATTTTGAAGTACAATTTTTTATCAAGTGTTGGGTTGGTCCACTTCAATTCCGAGCAATTAGTATAGTACTCAGAAAGACTTGCCAAGATATATTAAAATGGTTGATGATTAACACACTACTGGGGTCACATTAAGAGAAGTTTATTTGTAAGTTGATCAAATGAATAATGTAAAACTTTGTTGAAATGATTATATGTTAAAGTTGTCAATTATTATATGTTAGTGAAATAACCCCACCAAAATACATAGCTATCACTAAGAGATTTGAGAGCTTAATTATCACACGTTTAGGCTTTCGTTGTTTAAATGTGAGTGGGTTAAAAATAGTATTGTGATCAAAGTTGATGATCTTGGATTTACATTAGTCGATCTTGCAAGATTAAGTTACAAAAATGAGCCTTTCATTTTGGCTCACAAGCAAAACAAGTTTTTTATGTCGAAGATCCAAAAGATTCAAGATGGTTAGTTGTCTTATCTTTCACTCAAAAAGAATATCGTAAAAGTATTGTTGATGATGATTTAAGTGATACAATATTAGATTGTTATTTGTTAGTGAAAGAGATGCCTTGAATTGAAATATTTAACATAGATGGTGAAAACGATGTTACTTATGTTCGACCAAATGGCGAAGACACTATAATTATTGAAGGTATTGCATGTAACTATGTTTTGTAGTTAGTATGATAATAGTGCATTTATAATTTGTTTAACTTTGTATGTTTTATCTTTTACTCAGGGTTAAACTAACAATCTATAGTGCAACACATGAGTGGATAAACGAAGCAGTATATATCAAATCAACAAACATGTATGTATGGTAACCGTCAATACTCTTTTACTTTATAATAAATTGATAGGTTAAACCAACATTTATGTTTTGCAGGGTTCAACAACTAAGTAGAACAATTTGGGAGCAACTAGAATAACTAAAAGAATAATTCAAAGTTCATTAGTTTCAAGGTTTTTGTAATTAATTTTGTTATTTGTTTTTTCTAGTGTACAATGTTAGAAATTTTAAGATAATCATAGTATATGCAATGAAGAGTTATATTGTCTGCTGAGATATTTGTGTCATTTTTCTGTTTCACTTATTGTTTAATTCTAATAGATTGGCTTAATTATTCTATAATTAAATATATATATATATAATGAAAGACGACGGTTGGTAGACAAACCATTGTAAAAATATAGCAAAAATGACGGTTTTATAATTAAATTTAAGAATAAAATAAACAAAGATGACCGTTTTTCTATAAACTATCACAAAAAATAATTCACAAAAATGACGGTGGTTTTTGTGAGTTGGAAAACGACGATTGTTGGAGAAACCGTCGTCTTCTTTCCCTGTTGTAAAAATAGGTGATATTTTACGACGCCTTTTAAGATGACGAGTTCATACCCGTCTTCTTTGATTTTTAACGACGAGTATTCCCCATCGTTAAAAATCAGTTTTGTAGTAGCGTTGATCCAACATGGCATGTGGCTCTAGTTCGTCAAGTGGGGAGACTCTTAGGGGCCGTTTATTTACAATTGTCTACATTCTAAACTACATGGTAAATTTATTTTTCAACACTTTCTCACTTTTGTTTCAAGTATTCTCATTTGATATGGTAAATTTAGGTAACCTGGTTAACACTCCTTCCTCCCTAGGTCTGGGTCAGCACCTCTGTAAAATGACGAGAAAATGGCCAATATAACTACAATGTAGAAGGGTCTAAACCAACGGCATTACCCCTAGCTTGGATTGAGGAAGTCTATTCGGCTAACCTTATTAGTCCCCTACGTGACCGAATCAGAGTCACCTGCCATGATGGGATCAACATCACCTTTCCCGCCATGATGGGATCAACATCACCTTTCCTAGGTCAAGCTGAGCACCTCTAAAAATGATGTCGTTTTTGGATGATTTACTGATGAATCTCAAAATCATCAATAATATTTCTCGCGACGATGTTTCATTGCTAGTAAAACATCATTTTATTTGACTACAATTGATGTTGTTTTATTGCTAGTTATCTTTACTGATGAAATAATGATTCATTGACAAATGGATAGGTAAACATTGTAGTAAACATTGTCGCTAATGTGTATGTATTACCGGCAATAGTTTAATTTAGTCGATAAAAAACACCCAAAACTGACGCACTTCCTAAACTTTTCAGTGACTACAATTTTTGTCTTTGCTGAGTACCTTCTCCACAAATGATTTTGTTGGTAAAAGAGTCATCTTGATGAGCATTTTCTTGTAGTGATCACTTGAGATAAAAGAAATCACTAGCATGCCATGGACCAAACTCAGTCCGCACCTACATTGACCTCGATCCGCATGAACCGCCCCTACATTGACGTTGGTCTACGCTTAAGGAAGTGCAGTACGTCCATGAAATGCTTTTTAATGAATGTGAAAGAGTACATGAAAGTCTTCTGGTAAGAATTCTTCAGGGCATATTACGGTTGAGGCCAAATCAACCCAGGTACATCACAAGTAGATACAGTTGGAGTAGTAGGTCGTATAAAAACAAAGACATATCCTGAGACAGATTCAGACGTGTACCTAGGCGGCACAGCTTCCCTTCGAGTTGCGAAGCCATCCCCTGAACACCCTATTTTGCCCGATCATTTGTCACCACGAACGAGGCGATCATAATGGGAATGTTCCCAGTGACCACCAATATAAGGGCTCCATAAGAAAATCTCCTCACAATGATGAGGTGACAACTAAGTGTCTCCCTATAAGAATACTCTTAATACCTAATAAGAAAAGTGACTCCATTCAATTCACTAGAGAAAAATCCCTCTATGTTTTTTTTCAAACCTTAAATACCACCGTAGTTTGGGAAATAATAGAGAATGTTCCAGGATCATTAGCATCTTTTCTTAACGTTCTAAATCCCCATGAATTTCATATTTGGAAGAGATAAACTTCAGATCTTGATTCATCTCTCTTATAAATAGAAGATTCCCCTTTCATATAATGATATTCATGACTTAATCGTTGGATAATACTTAGCTGAGTACCACATTACTATGGAGTTTGATACATTCATGATCTTTCGGTCTTGTCCAGATTTTGAGATGAATTCCTAAGTGATGCATGATTATCCTTTGACCATTAATTTTACGCATCTACATACAAACATGCCCCATTTAGTGGAAGAGTTTACGGATAAGATAGTCATAAGCTTCTAGTTCCATCCCGGATTGTGATTACTAATTATGTAGAAGAGTATCGGGATGAGTTTGTAAACAAATTTCTGTTCTTTACCGATTATGGTTTTATGATTGGCATCTTTTGAAGGGGAAGCTAGAATCAAACGGCGGGGAAAGATAAAGACAAATTTTTGTACAGGTATAAAAAAAGTCTCTATCATTCACAAGAATTGAGGTCAAAATCATACATAAAGACGAAGATAAAATCAAATTAATCTCAAAAAAGAGAAAAATATGAAAAAAAAAGAAAAGAAATATATTGATCATGTGGATATAGTCATACAAGTAAATGACAAAATTTTGTATAGATTAAGCTCAAGGAAGCATTAAATGTAACATTAGGGACAATATCTGACCCATCAAATTTAATTGAAAGAGAAAAGAAACAGAAATATTAAAAATCCCAACTAAAAGTCACATTAGGTTTCCACTTTTACCCCTACTTACACCATCTTTTTACCAATAAAACCAAATAAATCATCCCCTTCTCAGCCTCTAATTCTACTGGAAACCATAAATATTGTTGAAGAAGTCTATGGAAGGTGAAACCACATAGTTTGAAGGACTAGGCATGAAATTACTATTACCTTCAATGAAGTTTCTATTATTCCCATGAAATATAGGGCTCAAGTCATGGAAGAAGCTTGAAGTGTTGGTATCTGACTGTGGAGAGAAGAAGTTTGACGGGATCGGCGGAAGCAAAGCCGGTCCCGGTGATAATATTCCCGGGAAACCAGCTTTCCATTCCATTCCATTACCTCTTTGATCTATTCCTTCCATTATATTTACTTCCCCACTAATTTGCTTCTTCTTCTCCTCCTCCGTTATTGTCCTTGCCTTTTCTATCGTCGCGTATCGGGCGGCCGGAGACATCGCCCCACTATTATTTTCATCCAAAGGGTTTCTAGAAAAAGCACTGGAAGATGATGACGACGAGGTTAAGCCTGTTAATCTTTGCACAAGGTTCATGAAGTCATTAGGGTTGGTGTGGATAATCTTTGGCGAGACAGTGTAGATTATGACGGGTGGACGGGGCGGTTGTTGCGGCTGTGGTGCGACCGGGGGCTTCTTGATCTTATGTGAGTCTTTGTGTACCTTTAGCGGCGGTGGACGAGGACCTTGTAGCTCTGATGATCTTGATCTGGAATTAGATCTACCAGAAGTTAATGAAAATTGATCCATTGATTCCATGGGGAAGATAGAATGGCGGCCGAATGAGGAGGAGGTTGTGATGGTGAAGAAAATAAGGCATTATTTTGTGTAAGATTCTAAAGTATATTAAGGTGTCATAAGGCATGAAAATATGTATTTAAAGAGAGTAAAAGTCAATGAAGTGGAATGATTAATTAATTCAAAGCAAATGGGATTAGTTGAATTTGCCTTCTCTAATAAGCTTTATTTTAATTTTATTAGTATATAGTTGTTTTTTTGGACATATACTAATGCCGGTTTCGTAGTGTTATAAATGTTTGAACTTGTCCAGCTCTTTATGGTTTTGGAAGGATCCTCAATGTGATGTAAGAACTCCAGCAGCTGATATATCAATTTAAATGATTTTTTTTGTACATTATCTATGTAATAATCACAAAAATAAATCTTATATATATATATATATCTATAATTTAAGGGAGGAACAATATTTTTGGACAAACTTTGTCCTCAGTACTTCATGAAATTCTTCAATTGTCCATCATAAATGTTGATATTAAATATTTATAATTTTAGATTAAATTATTAACTATCAATTATATAACTTCAATTTTATTATGATAACATATATGAAATGAAAACAATTATCATGAACAAAATATAAAAAATGAATCAAATGTATACTTATTAATTAAATTATGTAATTAAAAATAATAGAGTTTGAAGCAATATTAAACGGAATCTAATATTTGTTTATGTATTCTACAAATAACAATGGTCTATATAATATATTTAGTTGTATTTCATCTTTTTGAATATTACTTTAATAGAATTTTTCTTATTTAGTTTATAGTGAACAACGTGCCTCTTAGTCTTATTACTTTAAAAATGTTATTTTAATAAATACATTATGTTGTTATATAACATATTAGTTCAATAAATTATTCAAACCACGTGCACGGCACGTGCAATTAAACTGATATATTAAAAGCGACAAAATAGTGTGAATTTTTCAGATCATTTTGTCATTCTATGATTCTTAAATGACCTTCAATATATTAAATTCAATAATAAATATTTATTTCTCATAAATGTCAATAACAATATCATAATTTAACCTTATATTATTTATATTATATATATTATACTACATAATTTAATTTTTTTGAAAAACTTACCTGAATACTTAAGATTTTGGTTTGAACAATTAGACTAATTTTGAAGATATTGATGTGTCATTAACAGTGAGTAGTAAAATCTAATATGTTAAAATAACTAAATGAATGTCATAAACTTAGATAATATATTATAGATTCAAATTTGCATCTATCTATAAATTACCTCTGTAATAATAATATATTAAGAGTCACATGAGATGAAATTATTTTGTAGACAAATTTAACCAAGCGATAATTTATTATGCTCATACTACCCTTTGTGATACTATGCTTTATATAATTAAATTATATAGGACAAGATTGATGTAGATTAATATATTTATTAACTTATCGTTTATCATAAATATTTAACACATCAATTTGATGATCATATGTAGATCAGTCTAAATCCTGAGTAGTCATGAACTCCTATACATGTTTACTGATTTTTTTGATTCACTCGTTAAGATTTATTTGTAAAACAGACTAATTACTTTTATTTTGGAGATTCAATGATATGAATGATTGGGAACATGATCTTACAAGATTTAGAATCTAAGTTTTCCTAACGGATCATATATTGATTTTTTTAAGGGTTAATTATGGAACTAAAAATATATTTGATTGACACGTATACTTATACGTACATTGAATTGACTCACTTAATGAAATTTAATTCAACGAAGAGTATAATAGTTATTCTTATTAATATACTAATTATTAAGTGCGGATAATTAATAATTAATTAGGAGACTTTATAGATTTCTTGTGTTTCTCGCCTTAGTTTTGTGTTTCTTTTTTGTGTAAAAAATATTTTATTTATGTTCTCATCTGTAAGTACTTCAATGCAAATAAACTAAGCAATTGAATTTTGGTAACTTACCACCAGCATGATACTTTCATGTATTATAAATAGTACTGAACCAACAACAACACAATAAGATATTATACATATTGAAATATTATATCACTTACAACGTACATGTTACATGACTAGTATGTATAGAGTTAGGTATGTAAGCTTCATCTTCCACATATATATCACCCTTCTTCAATTCCCATCATGTGGCCAAATGTCAATTACTAATTTAAACCAATATTTTTATATAAAAAAAAGTTAGTATGTTGTATAAGTAATTAATTCAAATTAATAAAGCATTAATAAAGATAGTTGTATTATGGATAAAATGAAAAGATTATCAGTAATGAAAAGAATTAAAAGAATAGAATTAACTTAGAGAAATAAAAAGACTTACAAGAGCGTAGTGCTTTTTCTTTAGTATAATCAAATTGTATAGCTTAATTCAATATAAATAACATACCTTAAAGCAAACTATATATATATATGAACAAAAGCTAATATATTTTATGTATTCTATAAACACATAATATTCTATATCACATTTTACACCTATCTTTAATTATTTTTGTTTTCTACCTTTTCATCTTTTGAGACATTACATTAATTGAATTTTTATTTCTCAGCTTATCGTGTGTAACACATGTTTTATGATAGAAGTTGTAAACAATGCAATGATGATTTTTTAGTGAGAAAAACTAATAATATGCTAACAATCGCAATGTTAGAACAATAAATTGTAAGGCTAGCTTGAAGAGAGAAAAAATTTACAAAATGAGCAGAAATAAAAAGATAAAATTATATGTGATAAAATTAAAGAAGAAATATAACAACGAGAGTGTGGGAAAAAGTAGAGTACATGTGTTGAAAAATGTTTGAAAGTCGCTGATTTAATAAAGGAAAAAACATTTTGTGTTTGTAATGCATGTTTATCTTTCTAATTGTAATTCACATTGGAAATTAATAACAATTATACATATCACTTGCAATAGACACCTTTGAAGTTTTTTTCATTGACACGGTTAATTAAAAAAATGAAATGAAATGTGCAGTGTGTGAATTATATTTATATGTATAATTTCTAAAAAAAAGAATTATATTTAATACATAAAATTATGGCCGTTTAGGAAAAAAAATCAAGGAACACTACATTAAAGGTGTCTATTAACAATTGTTATTTGGAGAATTAAGGATTTTTTAATTAATTTTACTGTCTTAATTGATAATTAAGAAATATTTACTTATAAATAATAAGAGTTCAGAGATGTCATCACATATATTTTCCCTTTCTTCTCTAAAAGAGTCCCAACCTACAGCCTTCTTCAACAAACTACACTTTATTTTCCCTTTTCCTTGATTATCATTATTATATATCTTTATTTGAAAACATATTTTTTGAGAATTCTTAAACATTATTTATGTTTCCTACTTCTTTCTATTATTTTAGGTAAAATTCGTGAGTTTAGATTTTCCATCCCAGGAAGGGATACTCCACAACATTGAGAGATTAGTCAGATGCATTCGCCCGCGCTAAGAATGATTTTCAAACTAGTGGGCTGCATCTTATCCGATCGAGAAATTTTGACTTTTATCTAAACTAGTTATAGTTTTCAAAGTTTGATTGTATGTGTTGAATTTAGATTTGAAAATAATGAAATTCAATTAGGTGGTTGTGTCAGTATTGAGTATGTTATGATAATGATAATGATATATTCATGGACGTAAGTAAATTGACTGAACAACGTTAAAAATATTGTTTTGTCATTATTTTATATTGACACTTCTTTTGTCATTATTTTGTCATTATTTTATTTTATAACAAGTGTTATTAGATTTTTTTTACAAACCAGTGCGAAGCATGGACAGTTTTCTAGTGTTATGTATGGTAAGAAAACCTTATCTATAGTAAACGTGGGAGTTAGCAAGCCAAGTAGTTTGGATATATAGTTTCAGACTCTCCTGCATTAATTTGAATCTTAAATCATGGCTAATGAAGGTTTGTCTTTGAGTGACCTACCATGAAAGTTTGAAAGATTTATTGTGGGATAAAGAAAGACATAAGCTGAACTATATCCATCTGGTACACAAACTATTGACATGATGTTTATTTTGGTCCCTAAATATTTTTTTTCTTAAAAAATCAATTTTGTAATTCATGATTTTAAAAATCCTTACTGTCTATTTTATGAGTGAAGCATGAAAAAAAAATATGAAGTTTGAGACATGTATGATGACTTGTCACATTGCAACTATGTATTTAATATGTCAATTTCATCATCTCCATGTCACTTTTGTAAAAGAAAAAAGTTTTCTTCTCACATTTCATTATTTCTGTAATATTATATTATTTACGAGGTAGACTATAAGGGCTTGATTGAAACCATGTCAAAATTTGAAGGGATAATTACTGATTTTAAAATGTTTTGAGAACAAAATGAAAAGTAGATAATAATTTAGAGACCAAAGGCATAGTTTTGTGATCAATTGTCTTTTCTGCATTTGATATTATTTTGATGATGCTTGAACCTATATCTATGAATGATTTTAATTTAAAAGCATATACAATTAGGGAGTTGTTACGGGGGTCAAAACTCAAAAGTAGTTTGTTCTCAGAAAGTTCTTCAAAAAGAGTATAATTTTGGTTTTGAGGCAAAGCCAATTTGTTCGACTATTTTGACAAATAGGTAACTGCTACTGTAATGCCGCTCATGTTCACATTGGATACAAATATATGTCCATATATTTTTATCCACTAGCTAGCACAATATACATTAAAGACTAATCGTACTTATTTAATAATGTTTAATTTAAAATTATTATAACTAGGTAAAAATAATATGTTTACGTATCAGTTGAAACTGTATTTTCTTTTCCTTTTTTACTTATTTATCAGACGTGAACTCTCTCTCGTCTCTTTCCACTCTCTCTAGAAACCTAGAGAAACCTTAATCTTTCTATGTCGCCCCCACGAGGAGAGCTAGGAGCTCTCCCCGTGGACCTCTTCTTCTGTTATGCTCTCCTCCCTTCTCCCCTCCACCATGTTTTCTATTTTCTTTCTCTATTTCTTTCCCCTTCTCCTTAACTTTCATTGTTCTTCTACTCTCTCCCCTCCCTAGCTTTCCCTGATCTTCTTTGTCTCTTCTCTCCCCTCCCACCTGCTTCTCCTTTCTTTCTCTTTTTCTTCCCTCTTCTCCTTTAGTATTTTCCCTTTCCTTTGTCAATATCCTCTGATTCTCCCTCTCTTCTCTGTCTCTCCTCTTTCTCGAGTTTTTCTCTCTCTTTTGGATTGTTCTGCGTCTTTGCAGAGTTCTTCCTTTTGATTTAGAAGATTTTGCTTCTACCGATTGTGTAGATTTTGTTTTCCTCAGTCTTCGGTAATTGGAGTTTATTCTCTTCGGATCTAGTCTTGGTGTAGAGTTTTTGGGGTATGTTTTACATCCGACACATCCTGATTTTTTCAGACATGTTCGAGATTATGCATATCTTCATGCGAATATACCTTTTTTAATGCTAGACGGTCGAACCAAGATTCATTGGTGGAGGACCTTTGGATCGAGGCGATTGAGCTCTATCGTTGTATACTGCTTATGTATATGTTTCCCTCCCTATATTTAAGTATGTTTATATTGGTCTTTTCTGGTATTTGTAATGGTTTATTTGTATTTAGATCTGAAAATTTTATTTTAAATCTTGGAATGATTGTAACTCTGCTCTTTTAATGAAATTGTTCTTTTATCCCAAAAAAATTATCATGCGTGACATGGCTTACACTACCAACTATTGGTGGTGATGAGTACCATTAGTTGTGAAAATAAGTTAATGTCAAAAAGATGATTTCTTAATTTTCTTATCATGATACTTATAATTTTTTATCCAATCATTATGAAGTTGATATGAATTTGATATACGATATAGGGGTATAATCCATTCGGTTCGGGTCGGTTTAAAGGTATTTTTAGAACCGAACCGTAAATATCATTTTTTAAATATTAGAACCAAACCGAACCATCTAAAATCGGTTCAGTTCGGTTCGATTTTACGGTTTTTACCTGCCAGAAAAAAATATATAAAAAAGAGGAAAAACCAAACCATTTTCTACTCAGAAAAAATATATAAAAAACACATGATTATACTGAAACTCAAGATAATATGATCAGAAAAATGCACTTACAAAATATTATTTCTAAATTCAAGATCCCAGACTTATAAAATTATTACATAACTCAGACTTAGAAAAATACACTTACAAATACTATTTCTAATACACTTAACTATTGCAGAAAAATATACAACTACCACTTAAAAATATGATAGAACACAAGCAGTAGCATTTGCTTTTCTCAATCCTGCTTGAATTGCCCCCTTTGCCTGTATAAATATGTAAACCAACAAATAAGCCAAAGTATACTTAGTTGTGTAGTAGACTTTCTCAAATATAAATGACAAAACTACTTATCAGTAAGATCATCACCTATGCAGCTTTTGTTATATATTAATGATTCTTAATAACTTCTAAAAAATTCAACATTTCACTAATAAGAATGTGAAAGCCATGAAAGAAATCCAACATTTGAGAATAAAATGAGATTCATTTATTGAAAAAAGCTAATATTCATGGATAAATTGAAGCTACTACTTCCAAACTAATCAACTGTACAATCAGAGCTCCTACCTTCACTTTCAAATCATCATTCCACAATTAACATCACATGTTCATAAATCATAAGCCACATTCAGGTTTAGATTAATCTATGATAAACATAAAAAAGATTAAGTGAGATACTTACAACCATATGTTACGATCACCCATCACATGATTCACAATCAGTTTCACGCATCACATGATGTCATATTACTCGGCATCGTCCTCCACTATTACGGTTATAGACTCCTCTTTAGTCACCAACTCTAAAGAACAAACAAAAAATATACATTAAGATTAATAGCACAACTAAAATTTAACATAATAAAAACTAAAATATAAAATGAGATACTTTTATCCAATTTTTCACTATCCTCAAGTGGTTCATAAACTTTTTTCTCACAAACTGCCAATAAATATTGATCTAATTCTGACTTGTTGTCCACGTTTTCCTCTTCATTCATATGATTAGAAAATATAGAGGTGAAGTCAAATTCATCATCATCATCCTGAACCATATGTTGAGAAGATGATGCATCTTTGACTTCTATCATTACATCACCCTTATATGCATCAAACAATCTTCTCAAAACCAACTCAACCTTCTTTGTTGACTCTTTACCAACACCATCGTCATTTAAAATTAAAAAACAATAGTCAATGAACTTCATTTTCAATCGTGAGTCAAGCACAACAGCTACAAAAAATAAGGAGTTCACTTTCTCAAAACTCCCCAATACTTATCAAACTTCATTTTCATGCTAGATGTCATCTTACTCAAAAGATAATCTTTTTTAGAATACTTTCGAATCAGACTTTCAATCTTACAAAGCTCTTGAAAGAGTCAATTCGAACACACATGAAAGAACTAGAAAGTCTTACAGTCATTTTATAGAATACTTTCAAAAACTTAATAAAGACACGAGCATTATCCTAATCATTATAACTAGGAGCCCCCCCTTCATTCCCACATCTACAAGACAATCCATGGAGTATTGTGCATCTTGCTTCTCGAGTCTTTCAAAAGCATTTTAAAACTTTTCAGCAGCCTCTAACATTATGTAAGTTGAGTTCCATCTAGTGGGACAATCTAGGCACAAAAGGCTTTTGGAGGAAATCTTCGCTGCCTCAACGGGAGCCTTAAACTTAACTAATCTAGCTGGTGATGACCTCATATATCTCACAGCATTGCGGATTCTAATGATAGATCCATGGAGATCCTTCAAAACGTAAGATACAATTACGTTTACGATGTGTGCACAACGTCTTATATGTAAAAAACTCACCATCCAACACCATCCTATTCCAATTTTTCAGATTTCTCTTCAAATAAGTCACCGCAACATCATTCTCACTAGCATTATCAATAGTTATAGTATAAACTCTATCAATACCCCATTCAAGTAAACAATTCTCAATTTGTAGACCTATTGACTCTCCTTTATGACTAGAAATTAAACAAAAGTTCAGAATTCTCTTTTGTAAACTCCATTCTTTGTCAATATAGTGAGCAGTTAACACCATATAGTTAAAATTTTGAATAGATATCCATGTATATGTAGTAAGACAAACTCTTTGTTTTGATTTCTTAAAGAAGCTTTGTAGTTTTTTCTTCTCATCTAAGTATAGTTGGAAGCAATTTTTAGCAACCGTAACCCGTGATGGAACATTAAATTTAAGTTGCAAAGTATAGCTATAGTCACGAAATTAATCAACCTCAACAATTCTAAATGGTTGTCTTTACAAGTGTTTTTTTACATCTATCCTCACTATAACTAGTGGTAACCAAATTTTCTTTACAAGTGTTTTTTTACATCTATCCTCACTATAACTAGTGGTAACCAAATTACAAGTTTATGAACCACCAACCTCCTTCTTAATTTCAAAACCCAAAGTCTTTTGTTTTAGATCAAGAAACCTATTAGGATTCTTTTTTCATATATCCAAGTGTCCTAGCATACTTGAGGTCCCATTGTGTCTAGGATAAGATTTGGAAACTTGTTTGCAATAATCACATATGGATGTTACATTACCTTCTTCATTGGGTTCATTCTTAGTAAATGAATCTCAAACAATTGAAGGCTCCCTAGAAAATTTTCTCTTACCCACTATTGAGGGTCTCAGTGGCAATTCAGGAAACTTTGAACCAAAGACTGATTTTCCCGTCTTCAATTTTTTCATCTAAAAAAATCATTAACTGAGACTCATTAACTCAAATCAAACTTAATTTCTAAACTACATAGTTACACAAGAATACATCTCAATAAGTTTAGACAACATAAGTAGACATCTTAGTAAGTTCTGACAAAACAAGCAGACATCCGAAATACAAGATAATGACCTAATTTATTAGAGTTATAAAATTTCTAATGTGGCTCCACCAATCGAACAACTTGCATACTAATCATATATAGCTTAGCTCTAGAGGAGTCACATATTTCAACTTAGGGCTCAGACCTTGAAATATGAAAGGAAAAGTGTATATCTAAAAAATATAATAATCCAGATCTAATAATAATTTGAACAACTAATAATATGAATAATTAATAATCTAATAATCTAATTGGAAAGGAAAAGTCACATAATATAACAACTAATAATCTAATAATGAAGATATAAAAAATAGCTAATAATGTAGATCTAAAAAAAATAGTGCAGATAAAAAATATGGAAGATACAGAGAGACAGAGAGAGTAAACAGATCTCGCCTAAGTTACTATCGAGCAACAACAAACAGATATCGCCTGAGTCGAGCAACAACAAACAGATTCTCGCCTGAGTCGTCGAGCAACCATATCTCCCCTTCATCGTCGAGCAGTTAAGCAAACAGGGTCTCCCCTTCATCTTCGATCAGTCGAGCAAGTCGCCTCTCTCGTCTCTCGAATCGAGCTGTCGAGTTATGCGCTGAGGACTCAAGAGAAGGGGAGAGCTAGACAGCGAGTTGTGAGCTGAGGACTAAGGAGAAAGGGAGACCTAGACAACGAGTTATGAGCTGAGGACTGAGGAGAAGGGGAGAGTTAGACAACGAGTTGTAAGCTGAGGACTAAGGAGAAAGGGAGAGTTAGACAATGAGTTGTGAGTTGAGGACTGAGGAGAAGTGGAGAGCTAGACAACGAGTTGTATGCTGATGATTGACGAGAAGGGGATAGCGTCTAGCAAGGCGAGAGTGAGGACTGAGGAGAAGGGAAAATTAGGTTAAATGTAGAGGTATATATATAGTGCGGTTCGGTTCTGTTCGGTGTGGTTTTTTCACAAAAATTGTACACCGAACAAAACGAGCTTGTTTTTAACTTATACAACCGAACTGAACCACCAGAAGTACAAAAACTGGCCAAACTGCATCAGTTCGGTCCGGTTCGGGAGGTCTGGTTGATGCTAATTGAACCAGCAATTTATAAATAGACTTTTATTTCTTGTGAACATTATTTAAAATTTGAGTAAATAATCAAATGAGGACTAAGTGAATAATCGTCTTATTGACATATTTATAATATAACAACGATGATAAAGTTCAAAATATACAAAATTCATTAACTCAAATATTAAGATAAAAAGTAAAGAATATTAATTATGGATGTTCGAGTATCTTAATATTTTTAGGAGTTAAAATTTTTTATGTTATAACGTATAAGTGCTTCCTGAAACAAAATCTTAAATCCATCAATGATTATAAGTACTGATCTTACTTAAGTCAAGGAGGAGTTTCTTTGCATGTTTTGGCAACATAATTAACACAATGAAGAGTGTCCATGCATGTTTAGCTTCTCTTCAATTAACCTAGTATTGACAAACACACAAATATATATATATATATATATATTTATTTATTTATTTATTTATTTATTTACTGATAAATTATGGAAAAAATATAGGGATATATAATAAAGAAGTAGTGGTTAAATAGAGCATATATCTACCTTTTCTCCTAAGCTACTACTTCAAGAAGACAAAGGAGTTAGTTAGGAAGTTAGGTTGTTGTTAATCACATGTAATATTTCATGCAACCTCTTCTAACCTCACTTCTAGATTCTTTTGACTTGCCTATCCATATAAGGCTTAGTATATCTTTGTATTGGATGATGAATACATGATAATATCAATACAAAATTCTATCATCTTGTGAGTTCTTTCTTGGTATTAGAGTAAGAAGAAGGACACACGACCAAGGTAGAATCAAATTCCACCAGCAACAATAATAATAACAACACTACAGATAACACCGTAAGTGTGGGAAATCTTTTTACAAACACCTTAAAGAGTGCATTCTCAGTGAAATTAAATAGAAGCAATTACATGGTATGGAGATATCAAGTGGTACCAACAATCTTGGGTCATAGATTAGATGACATAGTGTTCCATCCTAAGAAGAATCACAAAAATACTTGCACTATTACAAGAAGGCGCTTAGATGACGGTGAAAACCTGTCATTAAAATTCTATAATGACGGGCAAGTGACTATCATCTATCAGGATGTCATCTAAACTCATTTTATCAAAAATCGTCATAAAAAGATGCCGCCAAAACACTTTTGATGATGATGAATCCCCTTCATTAAACGTAGCAAAAACTCCTTTAATGACGGGGATTGCCCGTCATTATAGATGCCATAAAAATTCCTATAATTACAGGAAATCCCCGTTATTAAAGGGTCTTTTAACAATAAACTGTCATGGAAAGGCAAAAACCTGCCTTCCCATGACAAATTTTCATTAATATTATTTAATTTTAATCCTCAAAGAAGTAAATCAGATAAAAGTCAAAAGCAAAGTAAAAAGCATACATAAACAAACAAACACCTATGAAAAGAATTATAATTTGAAAAGAAAGTAAGATGTAATTGCAACTACTTTAATATTAAATTTCAGAATTAAATTACCAGACATAAAGACTTACATCAAATCTGGTAACTTTTCTTATGATGATTATTAATTTTTAAAAGTGAAATTTATAACAGCAAATTTCAACATCATAACAGAAAAGCAAGTTTATGATATATTGCCACTACACAAAAGCAGGTTTATGATATCTTGATTGAGAAAGAATGAAAGTTCAATCTCAAATTTAGAGTCTTCAATTGATAAATTAACAGTCACTAATGACAACCTAAATTCAAACCCTAAACAAAGAAGCCTGAATTTGATTCTTTCTCCTTAGATGAATTTTTCTTTTTCTAATCCAAGGCTAAGATTGACTAAGATTTTTATAGAAGCAAAAGGGCAATAAGACTAAAGAGGTTTTAGGTGGAGTAAGAGTACCTTGAGTAAGAGATGAATATGCAAAGGGTAAGGGCTGTACTGCTCTGACTTTGTTTAAGACTACATGCATAAGGGGGGAAAAGAAAGAAATGTTAACAGTTTGATCACGCAAACTCTATATACGAGCTATCATTATTTTCATCAGAAACCTTACCTGCAGTTAGGAAGTTATTGATGAATAAGCAGTAAGATCCAGAAATTTTGCTACATCTGATTAAGTTTTTTAATTAAACATTAAAGAAATTGTAGAGGGTGAGAACAATATAGGAATCACCAAAGGTGCTTTCTTTGACTAACATATAAAATTCCTAGATCAATCATGCAATGAATCTAGTAAACATAAATTATTTGGAATGCCTGGGAGTGAGTTGCTCTAGCTTTTAACAAGCGAGCCCCGACGGAACATTACGAAGGGGTAAGTACCATTCAAATACATATTGAATTGACACATGCCTTGAAATCAGATAGCAACCGTGATACAACATGGTAAGAAGGGTCTTCTGTATTTTCCAGCACAAAAAGAAATTCTAAAGGACTTCCATATAGAGATGTGATATGCATTCATTCATAAATGAGAATTTCATAACTTTGAAAAAAAATGATAATTTCATACAACACCCTAACCATAACTTAAAAACAAAGAGAAAGGCTTTGAGGGAAATCCGGCAGAGAGAAAGAAAGAGGGGGGCTGGGGGTAAATGACTTATTCTATTTTATTAGTAAAAAATTTTGAACAAAAAATTCATATAAAGTCCAGAGGACCGTAACATGTAGAATACATGTTCGGTAGTGGAATAGGAAATCAGACAAACTAATTATAGGGAAATGCATAGAGTTAGGGGAATGCATGGAGTTAGGCACAATCATGAATATTCAAGAGCAAGAAAATGCAACTAACTGAAAACTCATAAAAATTTCCTAAAAAAATAACGCTCTTCAAGATTTAGCCGAGAAAACAAAGATTACACAAGAGAACCTAAAACAAGATATATTCCCAAAAATAATGAAGCAAAAACTAAATTAACGAGTAATCAGTGTGATCATGATTAGTTTATCCACCACCAGAAAACCCATAATCAAGCGAAACTCGGCAAGATTTAACACAAAGCAAAAATATAGAGTAAATGAGAGAAAGAATGAAAAGAGACCAGCAAGATCTGTAAGACGACAACCTTGCTCGACCCGTAGTGGAAGCCCGACGTAGAATATCTCACTAGGATTGCAACATACTCTATGTAAAAGGAAAAAAATAAATGAAAATATTTCTTTCTCGAAGCATCTTCAAAAGAAGGATAAGTGCTCCCAGACTAAACAGAAAATAGAAAGTTGACATTTAGAACATAAAAAATGTTAGAAAGAATTAATTTCTCATCCTTATAACTGTAAGAAATCATACTGGAATTCCTTGATGATGAAATTAAGGAGACTGAATAACAAATGCATGACAAAAAAAACTCATTAAGTGTGAAAAAGTGCACATGTCACATAGATAACCAGCCAACAAATACTTGAAAGTGCCAAATAAAATGGAAAACAAATGCCTAGAATAAGAAGAAAAACTCAGTTGGATGGCATCACATGTTCATAAATGACCCCTCCCTCTTCTTGGCCCTCCCTATGTCAAGACTAACTTATTTAAGTATTTAAGTGACTTCATGTGCAGTCCTTGGTAGAAGATCCATATCTTCAATACCCCTCTTCTTCATCAAGGATGAAAAATAGGAGTATATCTGCGTTGTATATATTGAGATATTCATCTTACCATGCCGATGTGTTTCTTCATATTTGGAGTATAATTGAGTTTGTCAATGGGCCTGCAAATGATAGAGAAGCAATTGAATGTTGAATATAATATAAATGTAATTTCACAATTATAAAACAAAATCCAACATTTCCCTCTTGGTGATATATGAAAATACATGTTACTGGAATTGAGAAAAAATCTCAACATTATATTACACTATTACTCGATTATCTACTCCTTACAAACCTCTACAATTTCTCTCAGCCCTCATTTACTCTTTTGATGAATAAACTCCAAAGCTGAAGAATCTTTAAAGAACAACCTATTCTCGATTCTCATAGTGGAGGTATTTTACAACAAAACCACCATTATAGAACATTAACTTAGGATAAAAACTACAATTATCTTATACTTTGTTAGAAATTTTCATTAAATATATCACAAAAAATATTGAGAAAATTGAATGACGAATCAACTTCCTACACAAGCATGAGTGAGAATGCACACATAATAAAATGCTACATTATACTTATGCACTATAGTCGACAATGATTCTATTGGATCACCACTTATCACTATTTATATGAATGCCATGTTTTATCAATTCATTTTCCTTGTACCTGGGAGACAAATAGAGAAACCATCAAGGTAGAACTTGACATTTGATTCTTCAGCAACTATAAAATGGGAATACTAATAGCAATGAGAGGCACAACAGTAAAATGTATTGATTGACATGTCTATGCAGCTTAGATCGGTGAAAAATAAATGTTGTAGTTATATCTCATAACTACGATTAGGTAGAGTTCTAGTTTGATTGAACGAGAAAGATTTTTTTACATGTTCATAAGGAAGTCAAATGGAAAAATGATAATAAATTACTTGTGAGAGGCTTAAGAGATAAGTCAACATACTATAACATATAAATATTGACAGCAGATTATTAAACCTAAAAAGTTTTTAGCTGTCTGAGTAGAGCTTTAAGCTAAGAATAGAGAACAATTTTGTCCCATATCTTCTAGGAGCCACGATTTGTTCAACTGATAGCAACACCATATTAATTACAAACTATACTACAATTTTAAACTAAAACAAACAACCAAAATATATTTAATTAATTATTAGTTACTTCGACTAGGCAATAAACATTTCTCCCGGGCAATACTAACCAAACGCACACGAACAAGCGGATTAGTTACAAGTTTTAACGTAACACTTGGCTACATTATTAATTCATATAGCATTTGAATACATGCACTAGGGGATCAAACATAGAAAAATTTGAAGTACCTTGCAGTCACTCTGGGGCCTCTTAAACTGTTTGACCCGCTTCTTCACGACCTTTTTCGACAGTAAAGGCACGACCATTTTCGCTTACCTATATAAATCTTGTAGTTACTCTGGGGCCTCTTAAGCCCCTTTGTTGTAGTGGCTCTCTTTCAGATCTTGAAGAACCCTAGGTTCTCTCGTGAGAGCTCAACGGTGCTCCATCAATGAGATAAAAAGAGAGAGAATAGAGAGAAGAGAAGCGAGAGAGAGATAGAGAGAGAGAGAGAGAGAGAAAGAGAAAGAGAGTGAGAGAAGAAAAATAAAGCGAGAGAGAACCCTGGTTCTCTCGATTGCCTTTCTTTATCGCAGATCTGAAAGTGTGAAATGAAAGTTAATCGATTAGGGTTAGAATATTAAGTGTTTGTAATTATAGAGTAATTTCAGTACAATTTAGTT
>QANY01013472.1:0-20394 GCA_003255025.1 Datisca glomerata
CTCTATAGAACTTTTTCGAAGAGGATGGAATGATTTAAGAGGTTTGTTGAAGAATGAAATATCGTGGAGTTCTTATATGTGTCAAACCGGTTGGACGGCTCCCTAAAGTAAAGTCTAAGTAAAGGAAAGCAAGCGCAACAAAAAAACTTTTAAGTGAGAATAGTCTAATATATGACCACAAAGTTTTTCTCTAGGAGATATTATGCCTAAAGAAGTGGATGGTAGTAATTTTATAAAGAACGTGGATATGGCAAAGGCATGCCACCAGAAAATATAAGGGAAACTGAGGCGTTGTCATAAGAGTAAGGTCCTCCACGATACGTGTGTGCTTTCTATCTATAATTTCATTCTGCTCAGGTTTATATGCACGAGACTTATAGCCGGCCCTAGAGGCTAAATATCAATCCAAACCTAACCTTAGTTAGGGCTAAGCCATAAGAGCCCACTAGTTAGGCTCGAGCCGGGCAAAAGGCTGCTTGGTTCGGGATGGCCCAATCAAACTATTAAGTTTTGGACGTTTTGATGAGGCTTAATTGGGAGTCAAAAGGACCCGATTAGACAAGTTTAGGTCCAAACAAGATTACTTAACTATACTTGAGTCTTTTGGTCTTTTCTTATTCTCCAACTGACTTTTGACATCAAATACTCGTTGGGAGTTAACATTTGGAGTATTGTGATTGCTTGTAGGACTTCTAATGCCATAAGGAGTAAAATCACCCATGAGATGGATTGAGGAATAATTTAGCCTAGAGACTTTTTGTCTATCATGTTCCCAAACTAAATTTTCACATCAAATATATGTTTGAGACTTGAACTTGGACCATTGTGGGAATTTATAGGGTTGCTCGTACCACTAGCTGTCCTACACGTACGTTGCACGTGATATACACGTATTTTTTAAATACAGTAAGGTATAAAGATATTGTTAATTTAGTTAGCATGACAACCAAACAAATGTCAATAATCTAATTTTTTTTTGGCAAATCTGTGATCTGTCATCCCCTTCTCACTTACAGTGCAATTATAAATGGATGTATTTTGTTGAGTTATATCAACACATGAAAATGATAATGATAATGATCGATATTATCTTTATTCTTTTCAAAATTTGATCATCAAATTGGGATGAAAAATAAAAGTTTGGTCAAAGAATTGAAAAACAATTCTAGAGTAAATATGTTTCACATAATATCAGTGTGCAATATGAGTGAAATCATTTGTCATCTTGCAAACGCACACACTCTCTCATTGCTTTCGACATTCGTCTTGCTTGCTCAAGCCTAAATCTTAGCAAGTTCAAATAGCAAGCCAAGTAGTTTTCCAATACAGCTATTGCTCTTTTAGGGCAAAGCACTTCTTGATATAGATATGTTAGGAGTTGGTTATGTAAAACATATAGCACGTGCGAATAAAAGTGTAGTAGCATACAAAAATTGGAGAAATGTGGTTAGACTATGAAAGGTCAATATAAATGAGAAATTAATAGCATTGGCATATACTAATTATTCAATTCATCCACATCAATTGAATGGAATCACTTATTAATGTAATTTTGAAACGAGTACATTTATTGCAATATTAATAAAAACAATAGGCAACAAATAGAGACATGCCATGCATGTACAATCTAAAGGGTAATTTGGGATTGATAATAAAATTGGATTAATATGTCCAAAAAATGTTTCTCAAATTTTGGAACTTTTATATGTTATAGATAAGTAGTAAAAATGACAGTGAGATGAGTTTGTGACCAACAAGATTAACTTGACTATTCTTAAGTCTTTTTGTCTTTTCTTATTTTGAACTTTTTTTTAAATAAGATGGATTCATCTAGGGGGGAAAGTAGCATATAACAAATCATATGCTAAAAAACTCTTATCTGTTTATTGAGAATAACGAAAAAAGAAAAATAATGACAAGGGTCATAAGAAAAAAATGAAAACGAAGCTGCACGCTGGCTCACTAAATGGCACACTTCCAGTAGTAATCAGATCTAAAAAGTTTGCATGTAGGCTCATAATACACCAAAGGCACACATACCCAGAAAAGCAAAAACATAATCTAAATCTATTATGAGTCATATCATTCCGACCAATGCTACAAGCGAGGAGACAGATACATGCGTGGTCCACCATCAAGTCGCTGTCACAATACTTGAGATCTAGAAGTTAGACAATCTATAATAAGATAACCTTCACGAAAGATATGAGAGCAGATGAAGTTCATCTCTGTAACCTGTAATCTTCTGTAAGCACTTTTCCCAAATAGAAACTCCATCTCCAAGATATAGAAAGAGGGAGACAACATATGCATCCCTCTGTAAACACTTTTCCCGAATTTAGTTTTGACACCAATACATCACATTTCTCTTTCTTAGATTCTTATACCTAGAAATGTTAGGGACTAAAAGTTTCTCATGTGCGCTAAGTGTGTTATGTAGATATGCCAACTAAACGTTTCTTCTTGATTGTACCCTCATGTATATTATAAGTAGTGGATTATTATAGATGATTTATTAGTTATTAGTAACTTTATTTGAATAGTCATAACTCGTTTCATTTTATTAACCGTTTTCACCCATCCATGTATTTTTTTTCTCCCATTTTATCAACTTGTGTTTTCCACTTACCTTATCGACTTAATTTGGAGAACTTTAGACTAGTTAATATGATAAATATTATGTTTTTGGTCTTTTCCATATAGTTGTTGAATGTTTGGTCACGTTATTCTAAAACCAAAGCTCTTCAAAAAGGAATACGATGGCACATAAAAATGCAAGTTGATGAGTTATAATATCAAATGGAAGAGACATATTAAGCGTCTACAAATACATCATCCGGAACTAATTAGTTAATAACAATTATGAAATCTAAAATTTTTGTTACTAAATTATTAAATCATCAAATATAATTAATGAGAATTTTAATTATGTTATTAAATATTTAATAAGCATACACAATTAAATAAACCAATAATATAATGATAAAATGTTAATAGAAATTAATATGATAAATTTAAGTAAATTAGTAGAATTCCATGATGTTTAGTCATGATAAATTTATTTGAGACTTGTTAAACTAATATCATTTAAAAAACTTAGTCAAACTATAAAGGATAATCTTGAGTGGTATAAGAAACATATTGGAAGCCATCATCCTACTTTCTTCACACTCATCGTGATTTTTGTTTACAAAAATAGCTAATGAAAATTTTTGACTGTATATTTTTAAGGCATGAATTATATATGTAAAACTTACGATATATATCGTAGTTCTACACATATATATCTTAACTTTATCGATTTTTGTTTACAACAATAGCTAATGAAAATTTTCGACTGTATTTTTTTAAGGCATGAACTATATATGTAAAACTTACGATATATATCGTAGTTCTATACATATATATCTTAACTTTATCTATATAGAAATAATAAGATATATTAATTAACCAAAGTCATAGATAATATACAACTATGAAGCCTTTTTATGAAAAAGAAAAAAATAGGATGAAAAATCACTAACAGTAAAATGAGATAAACATGTACAATTCAAACAAATTCTACGTCTAACTATTCTTCAAAATATAATATCAAAATACAATATTTTTGTTCCAAAAATTTCAAGTTGAGAAAAAACAACTTAAAGAAAAGTTGAATTATTGTCATGTTAGAATCTATTAATAATTCATAACACAAAGAACATAAATGATTAGAAATGCAGAAAATAGAGAAAAAAATGAAGGAATAGATAATTAAATGCATGAAGTAATATGATGTAAATGGTTTTATTTGAAGATATCTTAGAGCATCATGCTTTGCAATTTAAAATCCAAAAAGCAACTAAACTTACAAAATTTCAAAGATTGTATGGCCCTGAATATTTCTCCCTCTACAATGGACGTGCCTCTTCAAAACTATTTATAGACAAATGCAGTATCGTTAGAGGTCTTAAATAATTGAAGACTGTGGATAATATAAATAGCCGATAAATACACCAAGCACTCATGGACGTATACATATAATTAGAATGTTTCAACATTTATATAAATATATAATTCTTTTATAGATACATTAATTTGTATTAAATATATCGTTCATAAGTAAAGTAAATTTGATAATGTATTGTTTCAATGAGTTAATAAAATTGAAAAGTAGAACGAGGTTTTATGGGAGAAACTGCATAAAAATCTCCAGTAATAATAATATATAACATTGGTTTTTGACCTCCAATAAAATTATGCACTTTTAATTTTATGAATATATCACATTTGTATAAGGGCAAAAGTGGAATTTAAAAATTTCTCCTCTTAAGCTCATTTTCAAGATATTTTTAAAATGAAAAGGTGTTTAGATAATAACTCATGGACATATGTGAAAAAAAAAGAGTACATACGGAAAGATATAAAGTCGAAATGCTACGAGTAATGCAAAACGTTGTAATTGATTGATAACTCTCCTGAACAGTAATAATTCCAAAGTGAAGAGGGACTGAAGAATTGTAATGACAAATAAAGAGTCATATAAGAAGGTCTACAAATAGACTCATCATGGAAATTTTCTCCATATATGAAATAGTAGATTATCATTTAAATAAATTTGTTAGTAATAATAGCAATAATTTTAATTAGATAATTAAATTATAAAAATAAAGTAATTAGAATTGCAGAAGATTAATAGTTTAAACTATTAAACAAATCAATGATATAGTCATAAAATGTTACTAATAATTATTTATAATAAATTCAATTAGTCGACTAAGAATAAATATGAAAAATAATTATAATTATAATTACAATATTAATGACATATGTAATACTTAATGAGTATTTTTTTGAGTTTTCAAAGGTGTGGACAGTTTCGTCCAATAACATTTTTTACAATGATTGTGGTTTTTAATACATTGTAGATGATAGATTAGTGTGTCGTGCTAATAATCTCTTTCATCCCTCCTATTTATGGATACGTAACCTACTCAAGTAAGCGTTTTAACTTACGTATATAGGTTCAAAATGCAGGTCAAATGAACCTTTATCCCTTTGTAAAATTATTGGGTGATAAATGCACTATGACCTCCTGAACTTTATGTTGCAAAGTGCGTCCTAGACCTTTTTTTTTTACTTTTTAAAAGCCTAGACTTCACTTAAATGGTTTTGGAAACCCTCCATCCATCTTCCAACCTAATTGCCGTTTGCTAATCACATCTGTGGCCAAGCTGTAATTAGGCTTATATCTCTTTGTTCCCTTAAATATTTATACCAGAAGATTTACCACATCAAAAAGTGATTCAATAACTTAGATAAATCAATCCGTTAATGTTCATTCGGTAAGAAAAAACAGAAATTATAACATTTAACCATTCTATTAGGATGTTATAATTTTTTTAGTCATTTTAAAAAATAATGAAGTTAATAAACATGTTAGTTTTACCATAAATTTATATTCTCATTTCACAATTCTCTAAGTTGATTACTATTAATATATTTATTATATATTAAATAAGTGATTAAGAATAGTCATGTAACATCTATAAGTAATATTTAGATTTTAAAGAATGTAGCCGAATTGTTCTTTAATAAATTTTAAAAAAATATCTTTAGATCTTCATATCTAAACAAAATGAAATTGTGAGACTAATAATACAAAAAAGTAAGACAAAAAATATACATGAGATATAAAAAAAAACTGATTAACACTAATAATACAAAAAATGATTTACACTTTCATTTATGACACAAAATTCACAAAACATGTTATTATATACATGAGATATATCATATGACAAAATAATAATAATATGAATTATGAAATTATTTTCATTACTGATATCTAATATATTTATTGGTCCATTTTATTTCTGTACAATACTTATGTAATTAATGAAAATAATCATTTTTAATTAAAGATCTTCTTCTATAATTATTTATATAATTTTAGTAAATGGATATTTTTTTAAATATGGAATACTACCTTGTTTTTAGGGCACTTAGTAGTGATCTTTAGGGAAATATATATTTACTAATAAAATAAATAAATAAATATAAGTTCTTGATAATTAGATATTCTTTAACATAGACATATTTTTTGTTTTGAACTCTATAATTTTTCATTAAATTCATATTTTTTAAAGATGGAGTAATTCCTTATTTTTGAGAGGAATTAGTAGTAATTTTTAGGTATGTATTTACTAATTGTATAAGGATGCACCATCATCATTCACATGATTGACTACTTTGACTTTGACTCGCTAATGTGGCATATGTCACTCCTATGAACAATTGTCAAATGTATGCTTTGACTTTTCAACATGATTGCTCGATCCACGAGTGACTGACCGATATAAAGTGTATCTTGTATTATTTATTATTTCTATGTATTCGTTCATATAATTGTAATCACTAAGTCAAGTGACAAATACTTAAATGAGTCTCTTGCCTGGAAATAATTCTGGGGACTGTGATCTGGTAGGATTTGGACGAAGTTTGTCATATTAGAAATGATACCCCTTCACTAATATGGCCTCTTTGAGAGCCGTGGATGTGTCATCTTCCCATTTTGAGAATGGACTTAGTTCTTAGGACATCCCTTGGGAAAGGTCCTGAATGGATATCGCCTATCTCATCAATGTGGAACTTTTCATGTTCTTCCTTCTCAGATTCCTGGTCATTGCATGTGACGCACGACGCAATGTGAAAGGAAGCGTACATGAGAATCTTCCTCATAGATACCCTGTCCCACGTAGTTACGATTATAACAAACAATAATTGGACGTTACCATCTCAACAAGTTCGTTGAGTTGTCATTACGTAGGGTCCACTGTCAATTATAAGAGATTAATTTGAGTAGACCCCACATTGAAGTTTCTCTATAAATAGAGACCTTCATAAAGGACTTTTTTTTTACACTTTTGACACTTTAGCTCCATTTGGCATTTTTCCACTTAGACTCCACATTGAAGTTTCTCTATAAATACAAACCTTCATTTCATTATAAAGGACTTTTTTGACACTTTTGACACTTTAGCTCCATTTGGCATTTTTCTACTTAGACTTGGAGAATTCTCTTTGAATTTCTTCTCCCAACAGTATTTTATCACCTTTCATAGGCTGGCTCAAAGTGCTCATCCTTCACTTTTCAGATCTCAACCTCCACGTTCCCAGGTTATATTTTTCATCAATTGTGACTAGATCATACCTATAACTGCACTCACGTGACGTCACGATCACACTTCCTTAGCTCCTGAACACTAATCGAATAAAAATGAATAAAAATTTGGAGTAAATATATTGTAGATTATTTTTGGCAATATATTTAAACTTTTGTTTAGATAAAAATGTGTGTGTGTGTGTGTGTGTGTGTGTGTGTGTGTGTGTGTGTGTGTGTGTGTGTGTGTGTGTGTGTGTGTGTGTGTGTGTGTGTGTGTGTGTGTGTGTGTGTGTGTGTGTGTGTGTGTGTGTGTGTGTGTGTGTGTGTGTGTGTGTGTGTGTGTGTGTGTGTGTGTGTGTGTGTGTGTGTGTGTGTGTGTGTGTGTGTGTGTGTGTGTGTGTGTGTGTGTGTGTGTGTGTGTGTGTGGATTGCAATAATTATTTATATAAAGATTGTTATAATCATTTACGAATATATAATAATTGTTTTAGTAAAGTAATAAAAAAATCCATCACTTATAATAATTATTTATATAATTATATTAAAAAGGATTAAAGGATTATTAGCAATAATATTTAGTAATATCGGTTAATACATATTGACTGTATTATAAGAATAATAAAAATATACATTAATATTTAGAATGTGTAATCTTATATATATATATATATAAAATAAATTGTTAAAGTAATGGTAAAAATTTATTATTTATAATTAAATAGGTACGTATGAAAATAATACAAATGTTCATTATTTATAATTAAATATAATAATTTAATCCTTTAATTTTTTAGTAACCTAAAATGGATCATCTTTCGAATAATTCAAAATTTGAAAATCATTTAGTTTAGTTATAATTTTGTTGACCTTTTCTAAAACGGTTATTTTGTTAAATATTATTATTGCCGACTATTTAACAAAATAAAGTTTCAAAATGGTATATTTGCCTAAAAACTCAAAGCAAAAAACCCCTATGACCATTTTTTTGTGCTTTTTCTCTCCCTTCTTCTTCATCTTTTCTTTTTTATCCCAACTGCATCTCCATTTATCTTAGGCCAATGATCAGTCTCAAAGGCTGTTCAAATGATTAGTCACTTGGACATTCGAAATGGCATATTAAAAAAACATACTCCTAAATTTTAGGGAGGGGGATGATCAAAATCAAAGAAACTTAGTAACTATTTTAGGGAAATTCAGGGAGGGAGATGATCAAAATCAAAGAAAACATATTAACTACATCAAGAGTTTTCAATATTCAAAGTTGGATCCTCCGATCCTTGATGAATTCTGAATCCGTAGAAAAGAAAATCCCAAAACAAACACAACCAGATTTAACAAACGCAACTAGACTTCCAAATGAGTAGGGATGGTAAAAATATATGTGGGCGTAAATGCCCGGGGTGTTTGGCTTCAAATATTATATATGTGTATTGGTTTTAATTGGGTGCATAATTTTTACCTATTATAGATGGGTAGGATATGTGTAATATCAAATATAGAAATGATGAAACCTATACAAGTTTTAGATTTTAAATACAATTTTCTTACAAGTTTTTTTTAAAATCAAATATAGCACTTTTTTAGAATATTTAATTAATCTAGCCAATTGATTTGAATTTAATAGTGTTTCTTATATATCTCCTTTAACTCTCTCTCTTTATCTATCTCTCTCTCCGTAATTATTCCATATCTCTTTCTATCTTCATAATTAATCCATAATTCTCTCTCTCCGGAATTCCATAATTAATTATATAAGATTTTTTATAAATATTTCATAATTCTCTCTCTATCTTCGTCTCTCTCAATCTCTCTCTCCGTCTCACACTTATTATAATTATATATATGTAATATGTGTATGTGTATATGATATATATTATACAATATTATATATATTATACAATATTATATATATTATACAATATTATATATATTATTAATTATATGGATATATATATATGCCCTATATAGATAAAAAAAATTATATATACATATACAAGTTAAAAATTATGAGTGAGAGAGACGGGGAGAAAAGGAGAGAGAGGGAGAGATAAGGAGAGAGAGAGGAGAGAGAGAAACACTGCCTAATAAAGAGAGTCATTCGCTTGAGTTTTCTATGAGTTCTTATTTATTATATGGTGATTAAGGATCGAATATGTAATCTCTTATTTTTTTGTGGGTTCATTCACATTGTTTATTTTTTTTATTATGAAACTACTTGTCTATTTTTATATTGATATACTAAATGATTGCTAGTCCTGTTTAAAACCCTACCAAATACCCATTGGTTACCCACAAAATTCATTAGTCATTTTTTTTCTTTTTCTAAAGACAAAAATGTAGTTAAAACTATTATGTAATTCTATTTTTTATTCATGATTATCATTTGAGTTTCATCAATTCTATAATTTTATCATCGAACTAAACCGAATCATGAATTGAATAGTCAAATTAAAATTTATTAATTTTATAATCGAATCGAACAATAATTCATCA
The DNA here is from genome assembly GCA_003255025.1 of Datisca glomerata. NCBI lineage: Eukaryota > Viridiplantae > Streptophyta > Magnoliopsida > Cucurbitales > Datiscaceae > Datisca > Datisca glomerata. The sequence goes on from QANY01013472.1 coordinate 9,638, forward strand.
ATTTTACGATTGAATGATAACACTAACATTCATCAATTTTATAAAAACGAAAATGGATATTAATTTTCTTATAACCGAACTAAATTGAATTGTCAATTTTATAATCGAAGAATCAAACTAAAATTCATTAATTTTACAACTAAACTAAACTGAATCATCAATTTTACAATTAAACTAAACCGAATCATCAATTTTATAATCAAATAACCTCCTGATGTATCCCTGCACCATGACTCCTCAACTCAAGGGTGAGATTCTTGACCTGGGATTTAAACAGACAAAAGATCTGTCTTCCTCAACTTTCTTGGCAAGCACGAGGGTAACGTCCAAAGCGGTCTTCAATCGAGGCCCACGTTGCTCCAATAGAGTACATGTCATAGATGCTTGAAATAAAGGTCAATCAGTACAACTTATCAAAGACAATGTAAATGAAAGAGAAGAGAAAGGATGCGGAGGCCAACCTGAATAGAAATAGCAATACTAATAGAATAGAGACCTCGATCCCTTGACTCAAAGACCCTTAATGCCCCATCGATGAGAAAATTCTTCCTATGCTTCTCCAAAAACGCCTTCATCTCAACCTTCATCCTAATAAGGAACTCATGACTCTGGTCATCATTATCCCCATCATTATCCTTAGCAATCATCTCGGGGGGGGGGGGATCCTTGGTCCTTGAGGGGCCTGCACACCGACTAACGCTTATGTCTTCCTAATCCTCCCTTAAGAACCCAATATCATGAAAACCAGTACATGTGTCCACAAGAAACCCCTAACACCCGCGACAGGGTAGTGAAAACTCTCGAAAATGAGATCGACCAATCAACATCAAGATCCACACTAATGTCATCAACTACCCTGGCAATAGGAACCTCTGAGTCATGGCCACCCTAATATCAAGATCCACACCAACCACTAGAACCCCCTGACCGTGAGGTACCCCAACTTTTTTTAAGTAACCACATTGTCTTGGACTTCTTCGATGGAAAGAGCACCGCTGGCTAAACCGTGCCAATATCAGGGTCTACACCTACACCGGGTATCTTCTTGCTCTACTCCTACGAGTCAACGCCACCCTCACTCTGTTTGTAAAAAATAAGCTTGGTAAGGGATGAACATACTTTGTGTAGTTGTCACCGTGTATTGGCGGGAGAGTGCGATAGGACCCTACGAAACTACTGAAACTTCTAACTAGCGGCTGGGGGCGTGAGGTGACCCGCCATAACTATTATGATCATGTATGTCAGCTGGGGACAAGAGAAGACCATCCATGGTTATTATGATTCTTATTCAATGACTCGGGAGGCCTAAGGAGAACCAACATGGCCGTCATAAACCTCACTCATTGACTGAGGGGCATTAGGAGGCTCACACATCCCCACTCCCTAAATCCATGAAAATTAAGGACGTCAACAAGTTGGGGGCCCCAAGTTTTTTTGGCATCCATAAAAAAAGGGGAGAGAGAGATAACATTAAGATCTACCACCCAAAGGCAGCACCTCGGTAACCCCCAGGTGAGTACCTCGGTACCCTAGAGGACTGCACCTTAGGGTTCTTGATGACAACGCCTTAGTCCTTCAAGATCCTAACCTCAGGTGCCTCGAAGACAAGTCTAATTTCTCGAGGCCCCTGTCTTCAGGGTATTATCAGGATTCATGTTCAGAGAAGAAGGCGTAATCTCCCTTGTTAGGCGAGGGGCATATCGAGTGTTTGATGAAGAAAAAAATGGTGTTTTTTACTAAGAAAATTCATCATCTTTATTAAGTCCAAAGAGATGAAGAGATACCCTATAGAAAATAACCCCAAGGCGGGAGAAATCCCACCTCAATTCAAACACGGCTCCTAAGTCGAGGCACACGTTTATAGGGTATCATCATACATATTTAGTACACCTCGACCAATCAGGGATTAAGGCATGGGTAAATGTACAAAGCCTAGTACCCAAAGAGTCAGTCAACCTATGCCCAGAAGAGCATCATCATAAGAATTTAATGTGGTCGGTTCAATGGTGGCAGAGGAAGTACATTATGGTATACGTGGATAGTTGTCCTGACATCCAATGTCATCACCTGTTACATCGTACCCTGTCAAACCAATGAGAGGAGACCACGGCTGGGGGTTAGTTCGAGGTGGCATCCCATTTGAGGAAAAGCCTCAAACCGTAATAGGACCAACCTAGCCTCAAAACCAACTTCACACTATAAATATCCTAGCAAATGCACTTCAAGGGGTACACAACAAACTTTCAATCGACCCTCTATTTTACTCGCTTCTATGTCTTTACTGACTTAAGCTTTGAGGGGTAAAAATGGAGACCACCCTCCTCACCTTAATCTCATACTTTACCTTCTCTTATTTCATCGTGGAGAATGGGTGGAGTGAACACATTACTGATATAATCTCGCCTCTGAGATGTAGCCGTCAATAATATATAACATAAAAATCTAATTAATATTTTAGTACTATATATATATAATATCAAAACCCTAAATAACAGATCCGATTATAACTAATAAAACTGAAACCACCACTTCAGTTGGTTAGTAGGTTATTTGTAATCGAACCAAATTCATTGGTTATCTCAGTAACCGAACCGGCGAGTGCATAAAAACTGAACCGAATCTTATTATATACATATATTAAATATCAAAACCATAAATAACCAAAGCAATTACAACCAATCAAACTGAAACCATTACTTTAGTTTGGCTCAGTTTGATTTTTTATACACTCACCAATTCAGTTTGGTTGGATTACTTAGATAACCAATAAATTTAACTCGATTACAAATAGGCTACTAACTGATCGAACCGAACCGCACACACCCCTAGGACATAGGATATAACTAATTTTTTATTTAGATGGAATAGATGGAGGGTTCCGATTTCGGAAACCATTTAAGCAGAGTTCAAGCATTTAAAAAGTACAAAAAATGTTTTGGGACTAACAGCATGGCTGCAGGAGGTTATAGTGCATTTATCCCTATTTATTAGTTGTTGCACGCGTGAGCTTGCTTTCATAGAGAAGCATGTGATCTGGTGTCTTTACTTCTATTCGATACCTTCTTAATCATCAGAAGTCATTCATAAAATGGCTACCTAGTGCCTAGATTTACCAATCTCATTACAATCATTTTCAAGCCTTTGAAATTTAGGAGAATGGCAAGATGGCCCTAAAATAAAGTCTATCAGTAAAAATAGCCCACCAATTTAATAGTATGTAAAAATGATCAACTTCTCTTAAATGATTTCTTTTAAAACACACAAAAAATCCTATTCATTTATGCACTTCTCTCTCTCTCTCTCTCTCTCTCTCTCTATCTCCATCTCTATTTTATTTTTTGGTGAAAAAAGAAAAAATGGAATGAGAGAGTTGCATGCCTCTTGCTCGCTCAATTGCATCTATCTCATCAATAGGTAAACTTATGGTTCACTTGTCGTTAATAAATTATTTACTTACTATTATACTACATTCTAAGGCCAAAAGATAGACATCATCTTTAGTTTATAGTCAATCATCTTTATAGACGAGTATAAAAAAGTAAATTGGGATGATCCCCGGCTAAGTAAATAATTTATTAACAATAAGTTAAAAACATTTTTACCTATTTCAGGTTGCGAAAATAACTAGTAAACTAAACCAATAATATAAAGGAATTTTCAATAATTTCTGTAGATTTATTGTAGATTGGACAAACTTTTTTAAAGCAAATTGAACCAGTCTAAAGTAGAATTTGGGGAAATACCATAAACAAATATAAGGAATAAGAAGTGGTAAGAAGTTACTCACGATGTTTACAAAATAAGTGAAAATGTAAAATAATAAGTAGTCCAAAACTAACTTAAAAGTTTCTAAACATAAAATGGTCATTTGTTCTGACATATGAATGGTTATTTTTGCATAGGAATTAATAAAAAATGTCATCTATTACAATTTTCATTGAAGTTTTGTGTTTGACTTTTCTCTTCCTTTTAGGCCTGATTCTAGGATATTCTAATGTGCGGGAAAATTTTGCCACGACAACTCCTGTGATGCTTTCAATTTTGAACTTGACACATTGCAGTAATACATGGCTTTTTAGGATGAGTTTAGGAGTATTTTTCTTGAAAGCACTTTGATACATTAAAAAAATATAATTTGAGATCATATTTATTTGTCAGGTGTTGTTGCTTGATATATATTTCAGTATAGAATAACACTTCTATAAGAAATATCAATCTAATGGTGAGTTTGAGAGTGCATCGTATAGAAGCACTTTAATGCATTAAACAATGCTATTCAAATCACATATACTTAAAAAATATTGTTGTTTAATACACATTTTTAGTATATTGGAAACACTTCTATAAAAAAACACATACTCTAGTAATCCTAAAATGCTTGATGCTTTTTAGAAAAATATTTATGATATTATTATGAAATAAAATATTATTATTTCAATCTATATATAAAAGCACTAACTAACACACCCAACTCTTTTTAACATGCTTTCGAGTACAAACAAATATGCTTCACAATATATTTAAGAGCTTCTTAAAAAAATAGATATGAGAAATTTCCAACATTTCACCGTTAGAACATATAAAAGTGTGTTTTAGTTGCAAGCACTTCCAAATACAATATAAAACTATTTTATTAATCTCAGTTTGATAAAAAAATATTTGATTTGTATTGAAGTTGTTTATATGAAGACACTATTTGGTTCACGTTTTCTTCTTTTATAATCATATTATAATTCTTTTATAATTGAATTACCACTTTTTTGGAGTAATTTTTAAATTAGAATGCAATCTTAGTTTCTATGTAATCCTAATTATAATTAGGGGTGTGCATGGTCGGTTCGTTCGATTTTTAGCATAATAATTGGACTGATCAGAAATTCACGGTCTTGTCAAACTGAGGATCGAACCGACCAATTATGTGCATATAAATCAAATCGCCTATCCAATTTTCATGCATTATAATAAAATTCACAATTTAAACCACAACATATAAACTAAACAGTAAAGAGAGATGAGACAAATGTAAAGTGAGAGAAACGTAAAATGAGAGAAATAAGAAATGAGAAAAATGTAAGAAAATAAATATAATATATATATATATATATATATATGAGAGGGCATAAATGGTCAGTGCAGTCTGTTCAGTCCAAAATGTAGGAAATTTTAGACTGAACCGAAAGTCTGGTTTTTTTAAATCCAAGATCGAACCGACCATAATTAGCTAAAAAGCTGAACAACTGATATTTTTTATTTGGTTTAGTTCAGTTTGGTCAACTTTTGCACTTGCCTAATTACAATCTTTTAAGGCAATTGAGCTACAAAAGAAAATGGGAGTAATTCTAATTCACAATCCAATTGTAATTTTAATATCAAACAAAATTACTTCCATATCCTCATATGAAATTAAGCAAATACATGTCATTTGTTTCTGTCATTGCCTCTCTTATTTTATTAATTTAACTAAAAATTAACTTTATTAAAGTTTGGTCTAACTTATTTATATATTAGTCGAACATAAATTAAAATTAGTGATAAAATAACACATCAGAATGTTTTTGCCTACTACAATCGAAATGATATTTAAGTAAATTCTTATTATTGACATAAATTCATAATAAAATTTAATCTATATCAAACATAGTAATCATAAATTACTACCCATCATTTTATAGATTTTCATGCACAACAAAATATCACAATCATATTTTAAAATTAATTGAATTGTCATCAATTAAATTAAGTTGATTATTCTCGATTTCACGAGCCAAAAGGCCATAAAGTTCAAACTTGGGCACGCTCATTTGGGCCTTTTGGGGATATTCCCAACCAAAGATTTATAGTACCGATTTCTTTCTCAATTCATTCTAGTGTTCTAAATCCTAGGCCAAACGTCCAAAAAAATTGAGAAATTGACAGGATAAGACCCCTCTAGAAGCCACATACCGATATTAAGACCCTGAAGTTGTTTCAAGTATTTTTGACTTTTTTGATATATTAGAAGACTTATTTATCCTTCATAGTGAAAATTTCCATTTGAGTCCCTCCCACAACTTTCTCTCAAAACAGTCATACTCTCTCTTCATCTCCTTCGAAATCCCTTGAAGTCTCTCCATTTTGTCTTCTATTTCATCGCTGACAGAGCTCACCAACAGAATCCATCGAACTTCTTTTCCATCCAATAGAACCCATCGAACCCACCAATCTAACAGAAATTTCTCTTCCCCCTAACCTACTAATTTCCCTTCGAAGGCTTTTTTAAAATTGTAATCCTTTGATTTTATCTTTCATCTTCTTCCATTCAGCTTCAAAGATTAGTTGCATTCCTTCCTTCCAGAGTAGTTCCTTCCTTCCTTCTTCGCGAAGAAGCTCGTGGTGTAGCTTGAAGACAACGTGCAATTTCCTATGTTTTGAAAATTTCATGTCCTAGACTGACTGCCTTTGAAAATTGATCTTGTACTACAAGTTTTAGCTCTGAACTTCTGATGTAGTGGTATCCATTTTCAGATTGAAATTTCTTGATCAGAGTTTCTCAAATTTAGGTGGTGACAGAGAGTAACTACGATGATGGAGAGAACAAATGAACAACAAAAATAAGTGTTGAGATGATATTGCATTGTTAATGCGGGAATGAATCAATATTTCAGGATGTCATAATTAGAGTCCTCACATTATTCTGTCTCTTTTCGTTTTGCTAGACCATTATCTAGCAGAATATTTCTGCTAGACCATTATCTAGCAGAATATTTCTGCTAGACCATTATCTAGCAGAATATTTCTGCTAGACCATGGTCTAACAAGTATTAATTTTAACACAACAATGCTAGACCACGGTCTAGCATAATATTCTTACTAGACTGTGATCTAGTGACCTGGCATGAAAAAATGTGTTGGGAATAAGTGAGAATTTGGATGAATGGAGGAAAAATGGAGAAAAAAGGCCGCCATAGTGAAGTTGAAAATCACGAAGAGAAATGGCGGAAAATAAATGAGATAGAGAAAGGATTTTTTAGTGGGGTCCATATGGGTCTCTAAATAAAAAGGACAAGATTGACTTTTAACCACTATAAAAAACCAACAACTTGTCCCATGCGGAGTAAAAAAGACACAATGGAACGTGTTTATGCCCAAATGAGACGAACTTGGTTAAACATGGATCTTTTAGGTAATTATTTAAAATGTGATGATCATTTTAGGTACTTATTGTGCCATGCAGAGTCAAAAGACCAGACAAGATGTGTTTATGCCCAAATGAGATGAATTGGGCTAAACTTGGATCTTTTGGGTCTGGCATGTACGCGACCTAACTATTGACACCAAATACATGTTTTAGATAAAATTTAGAGTGTGGTGGTTATTTAAGGTGCTTCTAGTACCATGCGGAGTCAAAAAGACCAACATGATGTGTTTAGGCCTAAATAAGACGAACTTGGTTAAACTTGGATCTTTTGGGCCTGGCATGTTCTTGACCTAATTTTTGACACCCAATACACATTTTGGATAATAATTTGGAGTAAGGTCATTTGTGTGCTTCTAGTGCCATGCAGATAAAAATACTCAATGGGACGTGTTTAGGCCCAATTGAGATAAACTTGGCTAAACATGTATCTTTTGGACATGACACATACTCGACCTGACTTTTAAAACTCAATACACATTTTGGATAAGAATTTGGAGTGTGATGATCATTTAAAGTGCTTCTAGTGCCATGCGAAGTCAAAAAGACCCAATGGGATGTGTTTAGGCCCACATGAGATGAACTTGGCTAAACTTGAATCTTTTGGATATGACACGTACTTGACCTGACTTTTGACACCCAATACGCATTTTGGATAAGAATTTGGAGTATGGTGATCATTTTAGGTGCTTCTAGTTCCATGTGGAGTAAAAAAGACCTAATGGGGCGCATTTAGGCCCAAATGAGATGAACTTGACTAAACTTGGATCTTTTGGGCATGACACGTACTCGACCTGACTTTTGACACACAATACACATTTTAACTAACAATTTGGAGTGTGATGGTAGTTTTATGGGTTTCTAGTGCCATGTAGAGTCAAAAAAACGCAATGGGACGTGTATAGGCCTAAATGAGATGAACTTGACTAAACTTGGATCTTTCGAGCATGGCATGTACTCGACCTGACTATTGACACCCATTACATATTTTGGATAAGAATTTGGCGTGTGGTGGCCATTTTAAGTGCTTCTAGTGCCATGCAGCATAAAAAAGACCCAGTGGGATGTGTTTAGGCCCAAATGAGAGCTTGGCTAAACTTTGATCTTTTGGGTATGACATGTACTTGACCTAACTTTTGACACCCAATACATATTTTGGATAAGAATTTAGAGTGTGGTGGTCATTTTAGGTGCTTCTATTGCCATGCGGAGTCAAAAAGACCTAAGGGGACGCATTCAGGCCCAAATGAGATGAACTTGACTAAACTTGGATCTTCTGAGCATGACACGTACTCGACCTGACTTTTGACAGACAATACACATTTTAACTAACAATTTGGAGTGTGATGGTACTTTTAGGGGTTTCTAGTGCCATGTAGAGTCAAAAAGATGCAATGGGACGTGTATAGGCCCAAAGGAGATGAACTTGACTAAACTTGCATCTTTTGGGCGTGACATGTACTCGACCTAACTTTTGACACCCATTACATATTTTGGATAAGAATTTGGAATATGGTGGTCATTTTAGGTGCTTCTGGTTCCATGCGGAGTCAAAAAGACCTAATAGGATGTGTTTAGGCCCAAATGAGATGAATTGCGCTAAACTTGGATCTTTTGGGCCTAGCATGTACTTAACCTAACTTTTGACTGCCAACACATATTTTGGATAATAATTTGGAGTGTGGTGGTCATTTAAGGTGCTTCTAGTACCATCTAGAGTCAAAAAGTCCCAAAATTAAAATTTGAGTGATCATCTAAAGATCTTTGCAAGAGGAAGAAGGAAAAAGTTCATTGGATTATCTTCACAAAGGCTACAAGTTTTCTTTTCTTAGTTGAACTGATCCGCATCAACCTGTTGTCACATCTTCAAATTGTTTCTGTTGGAATCACGGCGTGCGTAGTAAAGGGGCGGAGTTTCAAATTTTTTAGTGATTGAAAAACAATCGCGACGCCACAGATCCCAAAAATATTTTTTGTGAAAAACATTTTTCTATGCGGATCCATTATATATCTACACATTAAATTAATAGACATTCAATTTTACCACTTGAAGTCTATCAAGCGTCCTTGCTATCTTCTAACAACAACAAAAATGTTCGATTCCACGATAAACAGACTTTGTGGTCCGCACAAAGACCTTTCAAACCAATCCTGAAACACACTAAGATGTGTGTGGAACACTAGGACGTGTGTAGGCACGTAGAATGAATCAAGAATAATTTTTTATCTCTAGATATACTTAACACATGAGATCTAGAGATTTGGAGAATGACTTTGAGACAGAACACTATGAGAGAATTAGAGAATTCACAGAGCTTTGATTAATTGATTAATTGATCAATTAATTGATTATGAGACCAATAAAATATTATCGATTTAAATTCTAGGTCAAGGCTCATTGGGTTTACGTCTTGCAAATAATAAATTAATTAAAAAAATTTACCACTGTAGTGGGACCAATTACAGTGTGTCACGCACTACTGTAGTCCCGTGTGGCGCTACAGTGTGTCACGTAAACCCTGATTCAAAATCAGTGATTGGATTATGGCAGTTCGATATGACACATGGTAATTTTTTCAAATTTATTATTTAATCAGATAAATATCTAAATAACAATTAATTCAAAATTAACTTATCTGATAACATATATCAACTAACTTCTCTATTATTTTAAAATTCACAGATCATTTAATTCAAATTCAAATTCTTATCTTATAATAATTTAATATTATTTAATTTCATAAATCAAATATACTGTCTCATGATTAATTAATTCATAACTAATCGATATAATTAATTAATTAATTATACCTACATCTAGCTTGTACATTGATCGGTCCACAGATTTCACTATGTACAAGCTCAAGTGATTCTTTGGCTCTTTGGCCCATTGCAGAGAAAGGTCTCTTGGTCATTTTACCCTCTAAACATAACTCACAAACCGAAAGAGTTCCAACTTTTAGTTCTCTCAAACCACCATGATTTGTTAATCAATTTATTATGTTAAGACCAAAATGTCCCAACCTAAGATGTCAAAGATATATTTCATCTTCTTGAGAAAATTTTTGACGTTTGTTACTTTTTGAATTTGCTACTTTAAACAATTCTAAATTATTTAATGTTCGTTCAATTGGTTTAAGCATATACAGTCCGTTTGAAACTTTTGTATGACAAAAATTGAAACCATTCTTTGAAATAACAAACATATTATTATTAAAGGAACTATCAAAATTTTGTTCATGCAACCAAGATAAAGAAATTAAATTTCTAGAAAATCCCATAATAAAATAAACATTGTTCAAAATAAGAAATTTATTTCTAAAATTTAAACGGACTGTTCCTAATGCTTTTGCTAAAACGAGCGGACCACTGTGAACTCTCATTATCACCTCACCATCAGCAAGCTCTCTTGAAGAATCAAGCATCTGCAAAGAAGAATATACATGGTTAGTGTCTCATGAATCTATAATCCAGGATGACAAATCATATTCCACTAAACAAACTTCAAGTATAAATAAATCAAAATTATCTTTCTTTTTCAGCTCGGAGAGATATTTGTTACAGTTTTCTCTCTTCTAGTGAC